>VWZX01011305.1:116065-238258 GCA_013399015.1 Galbula dea | reverse complement strand
TTCTTTTTCTCCCCTTTCCTTACTGCCTGAGAGACACAAGCACACACCTGCCTAGCCATGCAAACACAGCAATGGCAGAGGATATGCCTGAGCTACCACTGCAAGAGGAACAAGAGAGATTCTTTCCCTTGAGCAGTCCCAGCCCTTCCTTGGAACAGGGCTGTGCAAAAAGCATTAAGGCAGATGTATGAACTTTAAGTTGATGATATGCTGTAGCCCATTACATCTGAGAAAGTGTTGTTACAGGGAATGCTAGCAAGAGCATTTTGAGGGAGGCCACAGGACTAGCTCAGAGGAGTTTTATTGCTCAGGGTGGCATGTTTGGCTGATGATGTAATGCTTACTGGAGGTACTGGAACCATACCTAGCTGAAAGCCATCAGTCCAGGCTTTCACAAGGGACTGCACACAGAAAGCTGATACAATGATAAAGAGACAGCACTTGATTGTTTTTCCTTACCCTCTTTTGTACCTTTTGGTGGCTGTTAACTCAGTACATACTGATCAGATCTCCTAAGCTCACCTGCCACCTTTATCATGCCATTTGTCAGAGCAAAGCTAGAAAACAGCTGCTGGGAGAAGGGCTGCAGCCTCCTCGCTCCTGGAAGGTCACTAAAGAAGGAGATGGCTGGGGGAGGTCTCTGCCAGGTCCCTTCACCTCATTTCATGCTGTCCAGCCACCATCTTTTTGCAGGATGATCTCTTTCAGCAGATGCAGAAAAGACTCCAAAATGGTTAGAAAACAGACCCAACTAGCTGGGGTAATTATGGGGAAACCTCTCAAAATATGAAACCATCTTAGGTAGCCTTTTATTGACTATGCCTAATTTCAAGTTTATATGTCATCAGGGCAGCCTTGCAGAAACCCTCCTGAATGCAGTGTAATCAAGCTTTTATTAAAGCTAGTCAGACATTTTCCCCACCAAAGCCAAGATTTCATTAGGAGCCTTTCTCTGGTTACTCTGCTGAACTTTCTACATTTACAGAGCTCTGTCAAAAATTACCTCTAAAAGGTCTGAGACTGAATTAACTGACACCTTCCAGGGGGAATATTTGTCACCAAGAAAAAAGTACACTCCTGTGGATAGTTTAGAATATTCAGCTCTTATTTCTTTTGAGACATTTCAACTGGGCTGATGAGAAGGAGCAGATGAAAAATAACTGCTTCCAATCCCAACCTCAGCTATTGCAATTGTATTAAATGATGGGTTTAATTATCAAGAAGAGTAGAGTGCAATGCAAGTGAAAGTTCAGAAAGTAAACAGTTTAATGTCTCAAAATCCCTCCTGTCACTGAAAGGTTTAAGAACTCACACCAAGTGGAAATTTAATACAATAAACAGGTTGGATTTGTTATTAAAAATAATGTGAAATTAAATGACTGAGCACTATGTGAAAGCAGCTGGCTATACAATTACTCCATCAGGTTATTCAGAAACCTAATTCTTGGCCAAAGACTCTAAATTCAATATAATATGATTAGAAACTGCTGAATTGCATGTAGAAGTCTGCCTATCTCTGCTTTACCACAATGAAGAGATGCTTATTCTAACCTCACTCTGCAAAATATAGTTTGGAACCCCCTGTAATTCCATGATGAAATCACCACCATTGGTTTAAAAATGTAATGGTTTAAAATTCAACAGCTCATATTTGGGGGAATAAACTATTTGTATCTTGCAGAGGGAGAGAAAGGCAGCTGCTTGGCCTTAAAAACAAGCCTGTCACATAGTGGACAAAAAATAACCCACCAGCTGCTTAAACCTGATGAATCTTAACAGAAAGGCAATAACCTATCCCAGAAAGTAAGCAGTACTTCAGCAGATGCTTAGATGCTCACACCATGGCCTGAGATACAGGTCTTCTGCAAGAGAGAAGGGAAGGAAGGAAACAAGCAGCCTGAGGGCACACTCCAGTGTTTCTTCAGTGACTTTTGTACATGAACTCTTACATCTTTGCATTGTCTCAACACCCCAGGCAGTTTCCAGCATAGAGAAAGGAAAAAAAACCCAACAGTCCACACAGACAATGACTTGGGCCTGCAGCTATCTGTGTTTTAAGGCATAATTAAAATGGTGAAGTGAACTAAAATATGAAACATATTAGTGAGTGTTATTTTCCCATGGCAAAGCTTGGTTTGCAGAGGAAGGCAGATTCCACACCTTAATATCTTAGAGAGCTATTTAATTCCAGGAGAAAGACATTCTATACTTTCCTGTTATGGGGGCTGAAATAGTGCCAGGGAAATTCTGTGCTGCTCTGCCTTGTGCAACTGAAGGTAGCAGCAGACTTTGCAGTTGAACTCTACCATGAATTAGACTGAAAGATTATTTGTTGTCAACTCCTAGGCAGGGACTCATAGTAGCTTCAAAAGTGTGCAGAGAGCTTGCTCCTGAGCTGCTATGATGCAACTCAAGCATAAAGTCATTAAAATGTGGGGTCAAGAAGTGGACTGTTATTTGAATTGCTTCTTAATTAGAGCAGAGACCACAGTGCCTGTGTGGTTTATATCACATCACTCAAACAGCATATTGGCCAAATGCACATTTAAACAATTAGCCAATGGAGCACCTCAAATACTACCATGTCCAATAATAAAATCCTCTTTTTAAAGTACTCAAATGCAGCTATAGAAGGAAAGCCATAAAAACCTACTGAAGTGATGTAAAAAGCCAGATAGCTGGAACATTCATCCTAGAATGTCTTGCTTCTGAGGGTTTATATTAAAAGCTGCTAGAGGGGTAAAAAAAAGACTAAAAAAATCAGCATAGTTGACTTCAGTGTTTAAAATTCTATTTCATGTATCTCATATTACCATCTCTATACCTTGAGCACTATTATTTTGCATTGTCTCATCATACACATCTCCTCTACTTGCCTCAAAAGCTCTCAGTCAGTGCACATTCCCTTCTGCTTGCTGTGCTTCTGTGCCTGGTTCCACAGAACTGTGCCATCTAAGCTAGAAATCTTCTTTCTGAAGGACAAGGACACTTGTGTTTCTCCTCTGTAGTTCCCCAGCAGTGTCAGGGAAATCAGCTCCCTCCTAACTTAGAGGGTAAGAATCCCAGGACAAACAACAGCTACCAGTAACAACCCATTACCAAGCCATGGAAGGACAAATAAAAGACTGGCAAAGTTTGGAGGAGTGAGAAAAGCAAAGAATGAAAAAATAAAGCTGAGACAGAGGACACAGGGCAACACTGAGCTGTACAGCTCATAGGAGATCACCACCTCTGGGATCAAATAGCATAAAAGCTTCCAGAACACACTCAGCTATGTTCTGAAAACTTGACAGATCTGTGGGAATGATGAATATAAATAAATGTTATTGAAGCAGCTGCTTATTTAGGATCAGGAAAGACAGGAGTCAAATGCCTGATGACAGGAGGCAAAAGGCTTCTCCAGTAGGAAGAAAACTGCAGCCTTCTAAAAAAACCCTAGGGTGAACTGCTTGGTTTTGTTCTAAATATCTGAAGGGGGCAAAAAAGGGGGAAAAAAAAAAGCTAGGAGGGCAGGGCAGAGCTGCTGCAGGAGTTGGAGTTGGAAAGCAAAGCAGAACTGTGGTGGGTTTATTATAGTTTTAGATGAGCAATATGCAGAATTGACTGAAAATAGCTAGGCCCTGATGCCTGCTCATTCTGGAGATTAGGATCAGGCAAAGGCTTTATGCTGGCTGCCAGCATTTGAACAGCTCTGAGACATTTCAGAAGATGATGTGACTCCAGCAGACCTTTTTCTTTGTTGTTTTAAAAACAAAACCCAAACAAAAAACCCCAAACAAACAAAACCCAACACCAAACACCAAAGCAAACAACTAGTGGGTGCTTTTAACAGATACTGAGTACTGCCAGGCTCTGTTCAAGAAAACCCTACTTATTCTGAAGGAAGCAGGATCCAGACAAGATGATGCTTCAGTTCACTGCCTCCTGACAAGATCTTTACTTAGGAGCTCTAGGCTTTAGTTTTAACTAAATCCAACTTGAAAGAGAAGCCAGAACCTAACTGTGAACAAATCCAAAAGCTTAGGAGCTTTAGTTTTAACTAAATCCAACTTGAAAGAGAAGCCAGAACCTAACTGGGAACAAGAGTTGTTAGCTAAATAGGTGGCTAGGTAGGTGATGCTAAAGGGAGAGTCACTTCAGGACAAAGCAATGTCTCCAAAGCTTGTCCCTGGATTCAGAGCTGTCAAGATTGTCTGCCCCCAGTGTGACTGGAGCCTTGAGCAGAAGTGATGAGGGAACTGCTCTTTGCTCTCCCTCACCTGAGCAGAGCTCTCAGCATGTACAAGAGGACAGTCATAAGCACTGAAGGCAGTTTTGCTGGTGTTTTTGGCCAAGAGGAATTGAGATGAACAAGATAAGACAATCTGTGTGATTAAAGTAACTGCACAACTCCTGCATTCCCTCTGTGAGTGCTGACAACTGCATGACTTCAGGATTCCAACCTAAGTGGCACAAAAGCATCTGGAAAACTGATATGAGTCCACAACACTTACTCCACACACAGCAGTCAACAGCTTTGGAAATCACAGCCTGTTCCTTCTTCCTTTCTCTATTTTTTTTCCCAATAATTGGAAATAGTGACTCACTAGCTCTGTATCCTATA
Organism: Galbula dea; assembly: GCA_013399015.1. Taxonomy (NCBI): domain Eukaryota; kingdom Metazoa; phylum Chordata; class Aves; order Piciformes; family Galbulidae; genus Galbula; species Galbula dea. The sequence goes on along the minus strand of VWZX01011305.1, from coordinate 233,655 downwards.
AATTCTACCCCCTGCAAGGAAATTTAATCATTTGCAGTCACTCCTATCACCCTGCAGTCAGTTGAAAAGGCTGCAGCTTTTCAAGCAAACTTGTGATTTTCCAAGCCTTTTCTTCTTGCACTGAAGTAAGCCATTTAAATCTCTCTGCTTTACTGCATGCTCCAATGCACCAAGCAGTCTGAACACAGTCAAGTGGATTAAATAAACAGACATATTTTTGTTCTGACCTAATTATTTAAGGATCTTAATAATACAGCTACTTCAAAACCTGCAAGGCATCCAAAGGCTTAATGCAGTGACATGAGAGTGCAAGATTATCTGGCAAGTATTGATAGAGGAACATTTAACTGCCATGAGAAACAGGAGGCATTCAGAGACACATGGTTACCACCCCCAGAAATTTATGGCTGGGCCATTTCTGTCACCATAATCCTCTTTGTACCAGGAGCCATATGCAGTGGCACCTCCTTTGATGCACAGTGGCCATTTAGGCCACATTTATGGCAACAACTTCTCCTTATCAGGCAATAAGAGTCCAGGATCCCAAATATGGTGAAGCAGTTTGTAAACTGAAGGAATTAATGAGTTGCAGGGAAAAGTAGCCCAACTCTTATCACAAAGTGTTTTTGCAGAGGGTGTCTGCCTCTGCCTGCACACCAAACTCACACTGGTGAGATGCAGTGGGAAGCCACATGCTGTTCACAGCTCAGTCCTTTGATTCTGGGGCATGATGCCTGTCTTCCCCAAATCACTCTCTGCTTTGCCAGGCTTATGGCTCCTCCTAAAGGCATTTACTTCAAGGGAAGAAAAACACTATTCTCCTAACTCCATAGGTATCACCACTGCCTCAGCCCTAATCCAAGCTTGTTTTACCTCTTGCAGCTCCTTTAAATTCCACTGCATGTGTCTGTACCTTTCTGTTCTCTCTCATACTCTGTTGCTGTCTCTCTGAGGGTACTTGCACAGTCCAATAAAGCACTACAAATCCCCAAGGGCATTAGTTTGCAGCACATCTACACAAATGCAACCCAGCAGTATAATGCACAGTGCCAGCACACTTAAGGTTTCCAGCACCCATGTAGGCTCACCTCAAAGCTAGATGAGGTATTTCTGCACAGCTTCACACTATGGAGACAGGCTCTCTGAAGAGGAAATCATCTTTCTCCTGTTTGCATAACACACCTTGTTTAGTAGGAAGGCTCAGAAGGGAAGCCCCAAGGTGCTGCACACATGAAAATAAGAAGCAGCAGGACTAGAGGCCTCTTGACTATTCTTAAGGACCACAAGTACACTTAGCTGGCTGCTGAGAGACAGGTTTTCCCTTCTCCTGTCAGAAGGTACCATGCTGGTGTGGTTCTCCACAAGGAAGCACAGAGGAGGCCAGGCACAAGGGCCAGAGCCCAGCCTGGCACCTCTGGGAACTCCACCCTGACACAACATCAAGACACAACAAGTTTTCATAGCTCATTGCCCATTCCTTTACCACAGTGCAGCCAGAGTCAATAGCAGCAAGAGCACAGCTGAGGTTAAATCCCACAGGTAAAGGTTCCTCAAAGGAAGAGGGGTTTCTTAAATCAGAAACATTTTATCCTGTGATTTGGTGAAATCTCAAAAGCAGAACCACCTTATTGCTCTAAAGGACAACAAAATGTTTTCATGCAATATGCTCCTTCCCCTAGCTTACCTGACCCCTGCTTCACCAAGAATGTCCCTTTTCCTACATCTTGCTACTAAAAAAAGGCTCCTTTGGAGAATAATAGTGCACTTTTCAGATGGATCTTGGTTTGCTTCTTTCTTTGTTCTCTATTCAAAAAAGAAAATCCACTTGGAAGAAGCATTCTTAGCAGGCAAAAAAAACCCCCAGAGTAGTACCTGAAGCACACAGCAGAATGCTTGCTGGCTGTTTCACTCTGCTGGAATGCTTTACAAAGTCACATTCCCATATGGAATAAAATGTCACAGCAGTTCTTGACAGTTCCCCTATATTTTACAAATACCTCAGTTAAGATTTCATGTAAATCTGACTCTAGTTCTTCAGTGTACTTTGATTTTTTGATAGTAGTTTTAAAGTAATTTTCAGCTTGTGGAGTAAAACTGATTCCATTTAAAGGACCAGGATTCTCATCCTGGAAAGCAGAGAGGAAAGGACAGGAATAAGGTTGTGTATCAAGGACAATGCTTTGGAAATTTCCTACTGGGACTGAGAAGGCCACAATGACCTAGATGCTGCCCCCATGCTAATAAGGAAAGTGCCTGGAAAGCACCCCAAGACTTTAGCTACAGACTTCCAGTCCAGGCTGTACCTTACTCACAGAAACTACTGGCCATGGGCAATCTCCCTCACAGGGCAGGTAAAGCAGAAGAGGAAGCAGCATTAGCTACACCAGTGGGTGTTACAGCCAACAGCAATGCACACCAGGGGCTGTCTCATCTGTTTCCTCAGAGCTTTTCAGGACCACAGTTCAATTCTTGCACAAATCCACCAAATGGGAAATAAACTTTTCTGGAAGTCAAGGCATTGGGAGAATTTTAAGGGTGTATCCTTTCAGTAACTACAGTCATCTGAAATTAATCAGTGAAATATTCAACAGAAGTTTCCTGACCAGCTTTGAACATGTGTAGAGATGTCTGGGTTTTTTTCCCCTCACCATCTTAGCATCTGATAAATGAGAACTTCAGGAAGCTTGTAATGTTGTTCTGTTAGACATCATCATCCCAAAGCTTCACCAGTAGCTTCCACACACTGTAAACTGACTGCAGTGCACTAAAACTGAACAACACAATCAGCATGCATCACTTGGGTAGGACAACAGAACAATGTTACATTTGCAACCAGTCTTTTCCTGCTTGTGCTATGCAATTAATGCCATTCACACTTTAACAACAACAAAAACAGCCCCCAAAGTCTCAAGGCTTCCCTGCTTTTCCTAAATGTGATTATCCCTTTGCTCTGTTATGATAAAGATGTTTCAATTGGTATGGATGACTGCTGGAGGGTTTACAAGTAATTCCCTGAAGCTGCTTTAAAACTACATTTCATAGATATTTAAATTCAAGTTCCATATTAGAAGAGGGAATTAGTGTCACTGTTATAGAGATTACTGCACATTAGTGTAAAGACTTACAGAATCTTGAACCAGTGCCACTGAAGCAGAGCACTGTGCTGTTGGGAAACTGTTACTGCACTTACAGTAGTTCAGAACATGTCCAGAAATGCAGCTAACAACAAATTTTCTCAGGTTCATTCTGTTCATATATTTAAAATCATGCATGCAGTGCTTTACAATTCTTTGCCTTTCCATCAACAAGGAGGTATTTTGACATTTAAGCAAAAACTGCTCTGATTTATTTGAAGATTAAGTTGTATTTTTGTGCTCCATGCTCAATTACTCTGCCCCACAGACCAAACCATGACATTTGTTCATATATGGTTATTCTCAGATACATGGAAAGAAAAAAAAAAAATAACAAAACAACAAAACCAGACCAAGAAGTTACTCAGTTAAAGGCTCTCTTCATCTGCCTGGAGTTTTATTAATAACTCATCACCATGGTATCACAGCATCTTAAGAAAAATAAAACATATAGTTGCTAGGCTCTCCAACCTCCAAGGATAAAAGGAATACTTCTTGAGGAAAAGTGGGAGAAACTCTTTGGATCTTGTTTCCTTGAGGGCAAGGCTAAGCCAAGAGATGTGCTTCATATTGTGTTCTGAAAGCTGCAAGTGCCCAGCACTCAAATCTGTCATCTGTGACCCAGTTCTCTGCACTGGCACCTCCATAAAAACCAGAGACCCAAGCTGCCAGGGGACAAAACCTAAGCAAAAGGGCACCGAAGGAAGGAATGCATTGCTTTCTTCAGCACTCCCATTTAACCCTCAAAAGGACTCCTCAATCACCTCACTGTTGCCCTCATTCATCCTATATTAACCTAAACTAAGCTGTCTGCTGCCATGCACTGAACTCTGCCTTGCAGCAGGGGCTCCAGCAGGAGGACCTGGCACACACTCCCTTCACTAAGCCTCAGGGTGCTGTGCTGCAAATGCATCTGACAGCAGTGGTGGCAACCAGGGAACAGTTCAGTGACAGGTCCTCTCTACTCACAAGTATCTCAGCTGTTTCTCACAAGTACCTGCAAAATAACTGAGTTTGAGAAGTACAACCTATCACCTGTAGCACTCTCCCCATCAGCACAGAGAGGATATCCCCATGCCTCTGCCAGGTTTAGGCTTCAGAAGGAACAGGCAGCCTACACACACTTGTCAATATCATCTGCTTCAGTAAGTGAAGAGAGCTCAAAAATATGCTGTACATCTTCAAAATTCTAATACAGAGAAGTATCAAGCTTAAATACAGTAAAACACATCTGGCAGACAAGAGTTTGTTTGTGGTTCCCATCCCCTTTCAAAAAGCATGTGCTGCAAGCTTGCTCATGTCCAGCTGTTGCCACACTATTATTCCTAGCAAAGGGCAATTTGTAAAAGAATCATACAGACTGGGGGGAAGCAGAGTGTGCTTCCCACTTACTTAATTACAATATTGACTAAATTCACTCTAAGGCAAAGAAGTAATGCAGTCAGAAGTCACATCTTCAGCTGGTATGATATTCTGCTGAAGTCTCTCATGAGCAGGAAAGCTTTACAGAACTGTGAAGTCTAGTGCCAAGGGGAAACATCCAGATATGAAAACTACCCAGTCAGCCATCTGTGACAGGTACAAGGGAGTGGTTGCACCATTTACTTCCCTTCCTCCTCTTAGAATGAGAAAGCAAACAGGGTTACAAAAAAAAAAAACAAAACCCATGGGATGTGGCAAATTCATTGCTGCCATCTCCCTTAAAGTCCCAGCACTTATTACTTCCTCTGCAGGTAAGGTTAACAACCCAAAAAGATTGTGCAGCTCAACCACAGAAGCCTGGAATGGCTCAGGTTGGAAGGGACCTCAAAGATCATCCATCCAGCTCCAACCCCCTGCCATGGGTTCGCCACACACCTAGACCAGGCTGCCAAGGGCCACATCCAGCCTGGCCTTGAACACTGCCAGGGTATGGAACAGCCACAACCTCTCTGGGCAACCTCTTCCAGTGTCTAACCACCCTTTGGGTAAAGAACCTCCTTCTAATATCTAGTGTAAATTTCCCCTCCTTCAGCTTGTATCCATTCCCCCATGTCCTGTCGTAGTCTGAGCAGCTGAAAAGTCTCTCCCCTTCTATCTTGTAATCCCCCTTTAGGTACTGAAAGGCTAGAGAGAGAGGGAGGGAAGAGAAGAAGCACCAGAGAAGCACATACCTCACTGAAGGGCTGCCACAAGCAGCAGGCCTGCTCCAGTCCCCTAGAGACACTACCCTAGCTCAAGGGAGTTTCTCTCTCAGAAGGGCCTTCACTCCCATGTGCCATTTATTCCCTGTTTGAGAAGGAAGGGAACTGCCTTTTATCACCTCCTTTTCACACCCACGTTACTGCATACTAAAGCAGAAGCCTGTCACCTCCATCAAGTATAAAATGCTGTATTTGTTTTTCTCAGATGGCCTCATGATCAATTCCTTACAGTTCCAAGAAAGGTTAAGCACAGGGAGAGACTTCCCCCCTTTGTCCTTCACTTGCCTGGCGAGTTAGCACAAGCCACGATGAGCCAGAAAATACTTTTCTTTTTGCTGTATAGTTGTAGATCTGAGAAGGAAATGATTCCTGCAACACAAGGCTGTGTGCTACTTAGGGTCTTCCCTTGAGAGTGAAAAAGAAGTAGAGGTCAAGGCAAAAATCTCTGCAAACAAACAAACAATCACCCTGAGTTACCCCTGCCTGTCAAGCCGGGTGCCTTTTGTCTCTCTCCCAGAACATAAAACTCATTCTATTTTCTACAACTGCAATTGTTGATTGATGAGTCATCTTTCCTGTAAATTTATTTTTTAAAGTGATTTTGGCATTGTTCCTTGAAATTCCTCTCTGGCTATGTAATGGAAACATTGACCTCACACTCTGGTTTCTTTAACATCACAGATAGCGAGATGATGAGCTTAGGAAGACCAACTCCTTGCAGAAGGGATGCAGTGGAGAAATCTGTAGCTTAAAAAGAAAGAAGCTGTACTAAATAAGTAAATATTTAGCTGTCTGGCCAGTAGGTTATGTTCCTAACAACACAGCAACTCATCTATCATCATTCAGAATTCATGAGGGGAGGGGGTTGCTTCATTCCTTCCCCTCCCAAAGATTGGTTGTGTGGCCAAGCTGTTGGCCATTCAATCCTGGCATGTATCAGAGTTCAGGTTTTTCCCTTTAATTAGTGTCTCCCCACACTGCAGTTTTGAAAACATACTGCAATTACCAGTCAGAAAATAGAAAGGAGAAAAATGTGAACCAGAAGAGAGCAGAAAGAAATTAAAAGCACTAAATAATTAATCCGTGAGACAGAATTATTGTACAGGGTCGTGTGAGACTGTAACCAACAAGAGGAAGGACTTCTCAGCTCCCCCTTCCTCCATTTGGGGGTAATGTGCAAAGTACATGGCAGCCCAAATTTCTAGATATGTTAAGTCCAAAACACATGACAAAGAACACTGCCTTAGTCCAACAAGAAAAATCAGAAGGCTCTTTATAGCAAGAATCAAAACTGAATATAGTTGTGAACTACTCTGATTGATCTAAAATATTTTTGCATGTAGAGGATGTCTATGAAGAAAGACAGCTCCCATTCCCAAGAACAGGTAACAGCTAAGCTGATACTGTTTCTACAGACATTAATGGCTCTGAGATGGTTGTGAATTAGTAAAATAATGCCTGTGACCTAGGGTGAAACACAGAGGATTCTGATACAAAGTAGTACAGACTCCTGTACACACAACCATTAAGGGAGGCAGAAGAGAAAGGGCCAAAAGCTTCACTGATTGATGCAACTGACATGAAGCATTTCCACATTCTCCTAATCCTTCTCCTTAGCTTCATAGGAAAACAGTCCTTGATTCAAGGGTAAGTCATATTCTGAGAGAGGAAGGCATCCATTCTAAGGCCAAACACACAAACATCATATGCAAAGTTGGGCAGAACATGGAGAAAACATTTCACATCTGTGTAACCGCTTGAGCTGCCAGGGAAACTGCCACCAGATGTTTCTTGATGTTACCTTAGCTGCCTCTCAAACCATTATTACATCTGTTCTCTTCCTTACTGAATACCAGTGTTATTAACTGGAACCATACATACTTTACTTCTGAGAGAAGCCTTAATATATCATTTCTAAGCCTGCCAAGTGCCACATCTCCTATTAGGAACCAAAAAGCTCAGTAAATGTAAGATGCTCAACTTGCTAACAGGTTATGCAAACAGAAGAGGAGATAAATGCTCTCCTCCATCTCTTCTCAGGGGAAAATACAGCAAATATCAGAAGAGTCTCATTTTTACACAACAGCAGTACTTTCCAATTGATTGGGTAAGGTAACTTTTTAAATACTTCCATTCACCTCCTAAGTAATGTTGCATGTCTAGAGGAATACCCTACTATCAGCACAATCCCTGAAACATATAAGGCCTGTCATGACACAGAAAAGGATAACAGGAGCTAGGCCTGACACTGAAATAAGAAGGGTTTGGGCACAGGGAAGAGAGAAATGCATTCCTCCTTCCAGTGAAAGGATTATGTTATACATAAGCACACTTGATTCAACTGGGGTAACAATCCATGAAACCGTGACAGCTGAAGCTATCAGAGAGCAGCCACAGAAACATGTCAGAGAGCACTCTAATTTCTGTCAATTTATGTTGTATTCATTTTCATCCTTGTCAACCCTCCTTCACCCCAAAGCCAACAGAGGATCATGGCTGGTGGAAGAGGAAGGGCATCTCACTCCCTGGGATCCCAAGAGGGACCCAGCCTGAAGCGAAGAGGAGGTGGACCAGAGGATGGCCTGACACTGCCAAAGAGAAAAGCTGGGACAACACAGGGAACAGGAGGGTGTTCCTACTATGATACTACTAGTATTAGCAAGAAAGACAAATAAATAGGGAAGGGGAAAGTTGTGCAAATGTATCAAATCTCCAATGCAAACAGCTTTCACCTTGCACATGTGTCGAGGGTTGAGGCTGAGCCAACCACCAACCCAAGGCCAGATGCCCCCTGTTATCCCAGGAAGATGGAGAGATGATGGCAGCAGCTCAGTGAAGCACATTCATGTACATTCCAAATGCAAGTTTTAACTATCTTGTCTACAGTTTAAAAAGAAAAGAAAACCAAACCCTAAACTTCTTAACAATTGCTGTCTGAAAACTGTTCTTTCCCCTCATGCAAGACAATGCTGCTAAACCAATGTTTCACTTAACTCCCTTCTGTAAAACAGAATATACCTATATACAGAATATACCTTATATACCTAGCAATGAAATGATCTTCTGTTGTTCCTGGATCTGAAAGAGTCCCCTAAGGAAGTATCTTTGTAAGAGTTCATCTATTGTTCTCAGTGATCAGCACTTTAAAAATGCATAAGGAAGTCATAGCTATTCCAAACTCTCTCCAGTTACTCTCCAGTTTTTACCTTCAGCCCACAAAAATGTTCTAGTTGTTTCCTAGGTATGTTGCACTATGCTGTTTTGTGAAATGCAGAGGAAAATACAATCAAGCCACCAAAAAAAAGCAGAAGACATCCTGCTTTGGCAGGGGGGGTTGGACTTGATGATCTTTCTAGGTCCCTTCCAACCCCTATGATTCCATGTTACCACTCCATTCCAGCTGATACACTGGGTGACCCTGAGCACATCACTTAGCCACATTTCCCCCAAAAATGGAGAAGGCTCCAGACTCTGAAGAATGACTGTCAGACCAAAAAATGTTTACAGAGCAGCTTGCAATCATCAAACAGAGGGCTCTGCAAGTGGAAAGTATGACAGCATATATTATGTTCTAGCCATGAGGGGTTATTTTTAGAAAACAACAACAAAACACCCAAAAACCCAGTAAAAAAAGAGCCTTTGCAATCATGACTGCCATTCCAAGGAGAAGTGAAACTCCTGTTTCCTGGGCATAGCCCTTGGATTTTTCACTACTTATAAGTACTAGGTCTAGAAACAAGAGGAATAAATCAGAGTTCACAGACAAAAGTGTTCATGACAAAAATGACAGCATGCTTAGTCACTGTGCAGGAAGTAAGAGGCAAAGATACAGTTTTGTCCTGAAGATCTACATAACCTAGGGGTACTCAGATTTTAGAAAGTCACCACCTGAGATTAGTTGTGTTTTTTACAGGGTCACTTTTCCTTTTGGTTCTGCTGTTTTCAACCAAGCAAAGAAGCCAATCAAACCTAAGAAAATGGGATTATGTGATGTAAAGGAAGGGTAAAGACACAGCCTTGTTTATGTTCCTCACCTGCCTCCACTTGAAAGAATCACACAAACTGAAGAAACAAATACATTCACTGATTACCATCAACTACCTAAAAACAACTCAACACACACTTTCCAAATGCACAGCACAAGCAAAGCTAAGCCTACTATATCTGCCACAATTATATTGCTCTTAAAACAAAAGTTATCATCTATGCTCTTCATTCAACTTGTAAATCTAACCAGAGAATGGCAATAAGCATTTTCTCTCCATATGTGAAAATCAGGGTTAGCCTAACCCATGAAAAGCATCAGAGCACCTAACACCCACTGGTTTCTCCAAATATTCATCCACCCTGCACATCTCACAGCAAATGTGGATTAGCTAACATGATTCAGATGTGAATAAACAGCATTTCAGTACTGCTCAGTCATAAAGCAGCAAGCTTTAGTACTGCATGTCCACATTAGGAAAAATGAGACTGTCTCTTCCAAGAACAGCAAGCTGGGTGCTTGACCCATGTGCCCTGCAATGAAAGCCAGGGGAAACTTGTTTTTGTTCATCACCATTTAAAAGCAGCCATACATGATAAAGTGTAAGTACTTAAAAAATCCCAACTTTTCTGTCACAGTCTTATTAAAACAATTTTGAATTAATTACCCACTTTGGTAACTTTTAATAAAGCCATTTTATTCTGGTTTTCTGTAAGAACAGTGCTCACTGAAAAAGTACAAAGCAAGCCACAAATGCTGCCCTCCAAGATCACTAAGTGGAGCAGATGGCCTTTGATCAATGCAAAAGACATTCCCTGCAAGCATGTCATGATGCTAACCTAAATGTTAGGCCTAGTCATGGCAAGGAGGCAGCTACAGAGCTCTGAGAAGAAAGCATGAAGCACAGTGACTTCTTCCACATTTTATAAGGGCATTTTCTTCATGTCCCTTCAAATCCCCCCAGGAAAGCATCTCTTGGCAGTTTCCAAACCCACTAATTGTTCTGTAAATGTGTGAAGGAAGACACATTCTTCCTTCATACTCCCCACCTTTCTGGAGTGTTCTAGGCTATGGTGGACTGATCACCATCTCCTGCTGGAAAAGAAACTTCAAGTGCAAGTCTATATCACAACATACCACTAGCAGATGGTTGATTACAAAATATGTGTGAGGGAGGTTTGGGTGTGCTTAGTCATCCTGCTCACAAGGAAAGACAGATTCCTAGGGGTATGTTGCCACAAGGATGAACCATTTCCAAAATCACAGCTGAAAATAGATTTCAGAAGAGAATTTGAGCAGAACTGCTGCAAATAGCAAGAAGTGGCACAAGAGAGCATGACTTTATGCTTGCTTTCTTCCTGTAATCCTTCTGGGGCCAATGGCTATGGCTGGAGAGGAGACAGGTGGGACCCTGGTCCAACACAATACAGCTGCTCCTCAGTGCTCAGCTACAGAGAAGCAATAGCTTTCCTTATACAGTGTAATGATGCTCCTGATGCTGTGACCCTTTAATTACTTAATTATTTAATAGTAGTTCTTTCATTGTGAATGGATGTGGTTTATGCAAATCTTAGCCACTACAGATACAGAGATTTCAGCCACTTTGAAAAGCTTCTCCTAGGCTTACAATCAATGAGATGGAAATCCACTGACTGTTAAGCTTTATTGTATTTCTACTATGTTACAATCAAGACATTAAAGGTCCCTGTCATTGACTGCAAACCTGAACACTCCAAGGATTATGGCTTTCATCTTCTTGGAAATGGTTAACATCAGCTGGCAATGCTGCCAGGCCAGAACAAGCAAATGACTCTGTATTTGTTTAACACTGAATGCAGACATCAACTCTTCCCACTACACTTACTAGTTGGTAGCAAACTCACACATACTTTCCACCCATTTAAGTTCCCTGGCACCAGAGGGAAGAGACAATGAAATTCTTTCTCCCTCAAGCAGCATTCACTCCAACCTTCATTAATAGCTAAACTGAAACTAGTTGTGGGATGACTCCATGTAGTTACACCTCTAAAATCAATGTATTAGTCAACAACTGATTGCTGAAAATGGGATACTCATTGGAGAATATCCTTATAAAAAACCCATGGCTTTAATCTAGTTTATACACACAACCCATAGCACAGAAACTGAGTCTGCTGCTATGGAATCAAGGCTCCTCAGGAGAAGTATAGCTTTGTAATGACTCAAATGTGCATTGTTTTCACTCTCCACGAGCCTGAAACACTGCAGTCTTCACCATGGGCAGCTCACAGAGTCTTCCCTCTAAAATCTGCAGGAAGACATTGTCACCTTCTCTTCCCACCCAGCAATTCTTATTGCTCTGCTGGAAAATGGAGTCTGCTTTTCTCTGCCACAGCTACTGCCTACCAAGCACAACTCCCACCTTTTGACATCTCTGGGCAGTTAAGTGCCTCCAGTCCAACTGTGACAGACCTCCATGTCATTATTCTTGCTCCCTTCCCAGCTTGTTGCCAGGCTCTGTCCCAGCCTAAAGTTGTTTTGACACCTCCACAGGAAGACTCACTCTCCTCTCAAATGCTTGGTCTCTTCAAATGCTTGGCTGGCAGGAGAGAACATACTCTGACCTAACTTTTATTCCTCCCTTCCTCCACACCCTGCTGTGCATTGTCACTTTGCCTGCAAGTCCAGATTAGGGATGATGGCAGGAAGAGAAGCTGCTTACTTCTGCAGAAGTGAGACCCCCTCTGTACAGAAATGCAGAAACCCTCCTGTGAAAAGCATTCCTTCTGCATTTGGACCAGAATGCTGGCTTTAACTAAAGGTGAATTCTCCTCTTCAAAGGGGAAATGAGTAGAAACTCCTGTGTGTGAGAGCTCCTGTTCCTAGTCAGTGATTAGTCCCTGCAGTAACAGGCAGTGCAGACCATGCCTCTCTCCCCCCCTACTTTCCCCTTTTTGCTTTCCCTTCAATTACAGCATCAAAAGAAAACTAAGACATTTTAGAGACATAAATGAGGCATTCCTGCTCTGGAATGGCATCAGCATCTGGACACCTGACAAAACTAATTCAATACCTACTCTATCTATTTCTCAACCACCCTGACAGCAAGCATGAGTATTCTTGCCTTTCCTTTTATTTACCAACAATATTTAGAGCCAAGAGTGTTCAGAAGTCCATCTCAATGCATTTTGTTCTGGTTACATTACAGCAAACTGCTTTGATCTGGGGAGAGAGAAGGAGGAGGAGGAGGAGGGGAGTAGAGAACATCTTAAGTTCACAAAGCCAAAAGCCAAGATGCACAAAACTGAAACATTCCAAAGTTAAAAATAATGGCCTTTAAACTGCAAGAGCAGAGCTGTAATTCTGAGCAGTACATCATGACATCATGGTTTACATGGGGCCAGCTCAATAAATCAAACTCTGCCTAATTAGAGATCCTACTGCAAATCTACATTATTTGGACAAATAATTAAAGCAGGACAGTCCATAACACAAGCCAGATATGTTTACTAAAAATATGTTCTTTTCAAACTTTTAGGTTCACTACTGCTTCCAAAGATTTCCCATTTAGTATAAATGACAAAGCCCTAAGCTTTTCTTTTAGGCTGACTTCACTTTGAAGGAATTCTTCAATTAACTTTACATTGCTTTAAGCTCTTCAGCCAACGAGAAAACAAGCTGTGGTTTCTTATTTCTTCCAGTGCCAATGGCTGCCCTCCACGTTTCACTTGCAGACTCAGTGGCTTTTTGAGAGCCAGGCTCTGTTTGTGGAAAAGCAGCCTAGTTGTCATAGCATTTGGAGAAGTCCTCTGGAAAAGGAGAACAAAACTTCGTGGTGGGTAAATTGCTAAAGACAATGAAGGTTGGCCTCACAGCCCCAGCAGCTGAGTGCCAAGTTGAAGGAACAACTCAGCCACAAACCCAGAGCTCTAACCCCTCACTACCTGAGTTGCCCTTCTCTCCTGTCTACCCTGACTTTTCCTTACTCTCCTCAGTTGTTTTGTTCTGCAATGTGTGCTTTGTCTCAGATCTAAGAGCTAGGATGTGCTCAAACACTCACAGCCTAAAAGCCCTCACTCCTCTGTGAATGGTCAGGGTGCTTCTAGAGTCACTGGAGAGTTTCACTACCAGTCACAGGGCACAGAATGCTAACTCAAGACCCAAACTTTAATCAAATACATGAACTGAACCAAAGGGATGGGATTCACTCCTAAACTGCATCTTCTTCCTCCCAGGGCTGGAGAGATTTGCAACTCATTTTTTATTCTGTGATTAAATAAGAAGGGAGAGTGGGCAACTCTCTTTCCTTTTTCCTTCTGACATTTGGCTTGCTAAATGGACCAACAGATGGAGGGTTAGGAGAACTGTAAAGATAATGACTAAGGAGCAAAATGTTTGACACTGTCACTAAAAAAGGACTACATAAAAATGAGAAATGTCTTTTAATGCAATGTTAGAATCATAGAATTGGCAGAGTTGGAAGGGACCTCAAAGATCATCTAGCTCCACCCCCCCTGCCTGGCAGGGACATCATCCACTAGATCAGGTTGCCCAGGGCCCCATCAAGCCTTGTCTTAAAAGCTTCCAGGGATGAGGCTTCCACAACCTCTCTGGGCAACCTGTTCCACTGTCTAACCACCCTCATGGTGAAGAACTTCCTCCTAATATCCAGCCTAAACGTTGTGTTGTCTGAGGAATTTTCTCCTGTAGAACATTAACCAAGCACAGACATGGAGAAAGCAGCATTCACTTCTCAATGTACACATTTTAGATCAAATAATCCAGAAGGTTTTAAAGGAATTCAAGCACTTTAAAGATGACTTGCACTGTGTAACACTCTTAAAGACATGGCAAATGCACTTCTCTCAAACACAGCCACCATGACTGGCACATCCTTAGCCAGGAATGCACCTTTCAGACCTTCAGTTGAATTTATTGTTACAATAAAAATGCATCAAACTTGTAAATTAATAATTTATCTTTGTTTCTTTCTTTTTTTTTTGATTTAAGAATGTCTTTGTGCACAGAAATATTATGACTGACCTCTGCTAAGTGCAAGCATTGGGGGCCATAGCCATTCCAATTCTCTTCCAATCTCAGTGCACAGCAACAGATTTCTCAGCAAAAATCCCCTGTAATTATTTAGACAGACTTCTGAAAGTAACAGGAAAAACTAAGAAAGCAGCCTTCCCCAAGAAGTATCTATTTTTGCCATGTGTGCTTTTAAAGCACAATGCTTATGGAATGAAATACTTCAGTTCTCTTGTGTAAACTTGTACAGACTGTTTGCTATTGATCTTTTGAGTCATATTTTGGCAGGCAACTGGTATTCTTGTAGAAAATGTAAGTACTACAGTGCAAGTGATGTCATCTACATCTATATTTAACTCATTTTTACTTCTTTTTTCCCCCCCAGAGTAATACTCAGTAAAGGCTATGAAAATCAGAGACAGGTGAAACACAAAACCCAACCCAGAATATATCTTTTGAGGTCCCTTCCAACTCCTAACAATCTGTGATTCTGTGTCAATATCTGTAATTACATTTCTATTTCAAAATGAATGATTTGGACTCCACACTTCAAGTTTTTCCCTCAGATTCTGAGCCTTGTGATAAGGAGAAGCTTCAGAAGAGACAGTGTTTGTTTGTAGGAGCTGCTCTGTAGCAAGGCCATCCCTAAGGGCCAGGCTGGTGCTGTGTGTGCAGCACATGTCCATGCCCTGCATGCTGCTGCAACATTCCCTCTCTACTTCTGTGCTGGTCTAGAGCAGGTACCACCATGGCCAGGTTTCTAGTTCCTTGGGGAGTTCAAACTGCATGGCAGTGTGGACAGAAGCAGGAAGAGCTTGTGAAGGAGGGGAGCTGACAGAAGGAAACTCATGCAATGCTCCTGACTGTTAATTAATGCTTTGCTCAGCTTCAGACTCTGAAACATGATAAACCTTTAGCCAGCAAAAGAGAGGGAGGACAACAGGGAGGGAGAGAAAGAGCACATGAAGGAGGGCATGTGCAGGGGATGGAACATGTGCTTCCCCCTTTCCTCCTCTCAGGTTTCTCCCATCAACTGAGAACTCAAATCTCTTCAAAGGCTGGTTATCCTAAAAATGAGAACACTGTGGAGGCCAATCTGGAGAGAACAACTGGAGGAATCTTACCCTTTAAATCCAGGTCAATGTTTTCTTACCTCTCTGAAACAGGGACTCTGATACCAGCTTTTTCATACCTTTTCCTTACTCCTCATGTCACCAGTGTCACCACCAGCCTACCCTCCCCTTCTGGTCACACTGCCTCCCATCTCTTCCTTAGGGAGGTCAAGATGAGGATGAACACCATGCACCCACTTCTGGGGCAACTATGAGCTTTGTCTCTTGGAATAAAGCATCTCAACTTCCAGAGTTCATCTGAGAAGATCCCTAATTGCCTTTCAGATGGCACAGGAGGAAGAAGCCTACCTGAAACTTGAGAACATCACAGTTGACACAATTTGAACAGGCTGTATCAGTGGCTGAAGCCCTTGTAAAATCTCTTTGCATGATAAGCAACAGAGAGGATAAGACTAGATGGCTCCAGAGGGTCCTTCTGACTAGGATGTGACAACACAGATGCCAGAGAATTTTAAAGATCAGGATTATTTCCCAGTATGAATTAGACTATTTCTTGGTTCAGTTTTGCTCTTCTAAAACCAGACAAACCCCAAAGGGATATTATGCACAGAGCAGCTCAGAGTCTGCCTTTAGATACTGTCCAAATACCATGCTACTTGGAGCAAGGAGACTGCAATACCTCTGTTTCCACTAAGGCTCTGTTAAGAATCACAGGATTCAGATTGTTGACTCCCAGCATTACTTCATGTCTTGACCTCTGACTAATTACTACTGTGTATGTACAGGGAAAAAAAACCCCAAAAAGCAGAACTGCAACACTAGGCATCAAGAGTGTCACTGATAAAAGAACTGGACTGCTGTTCTCATCAGCTTTCCATAGGCTGATTGTGAATTGTAGCCAGACAAGATCTCCTTTGCCAAGCTTCCAGCCACTGGCAAACATGGCTAATGCACAGGAAGTAATATTTATAGTTGCACTGTATATACCACAATATACCAATTCTCTTAGAATCAGAAGTCTCTAGGTCTGCTGAATGAAAGATCTTTTTCCTTGGGATTGGAGCCTTTTAAGAGGAAGCTTCCAAATCTAGAGTTAGTAATGGCTCTGGAGGGAAAAACACAGCACACTACAGCTCCCACATCATTCTCTGACAGTAAAGACATGTCAGACTTTGGGGGGTGGTTTCTTCTTTTGTTTTCTTTGGGTTTTGGTTTTCTTCTTTTAAATCAAACAACTGGAATTTCAAGTAGTGCTAATGACTCTGGTGAGAATGCCTTTAACTCACCTATTTTTTGCTGTCTAGTTTGAAAGTCTTCTTGGGCACAGATAAAGAACCTGAACATGAGCTTCAGAATGTACTTCAGCAGGGTTTTGAGCATGCAGATATTCCACAGGAAATCTGAAGCAGAGCACTCTGCTTTAGTGAAGAAAAACCTATTTCAAACTACTGCAGGTTCATAACTTGCTTGTGCACTTGTACTATCGCCCTGCAGATAGGAAATCATTATCATAGAACCATAGAACTGTCAGAGCTGGAAGGGACTTTAAAGATCATCTAGTTGCAACCCCTCTGCCTGGCAGGGACACCTCCCACTAGATCAGGCTGCCCAGGGCCCCATCCAGCCTTGTCTTAAAAGCTTCCAGGGATGGAGCTTCCACAAAGCCAAATGCCTACTTGAAATCTTCAAGTTCTCTTCCAGTAACCATAGCAGAGTATTTAAAAGGGCACAGCACCAGCCTTGGCCAAGGATTGACTCCCTCTCCTTACTTAATTACAAAGAAAACCATATTTTTTGGAAGGCAGATAGGAAAAACAATCAATACTTTACCAAAGGAGAAATTCTTCAAAAGCAAAACACCACTGCAAAAGGAGTTCTTACCTAAAATTGGGGAAAAAAGAGAGAGAGGAAAGGAAATAAGGTTAAGAGTCATCCCTTGGAGCATTGCACCTTCAAACCAGAAAGAATTCCTGAACAGTATTTTACAGCCATCATGACAGTTGTGGAACAAATGTAAAGAAAACAAGCTGCACCAGAGGAGGAAATGGCAATTTCTTTGAAACAATAATTAACCTTAGAAGGAAACCACTGCTAATATAAACAAACAAGTAATAAAGGAAACCATTTCTCCCCAGTGAAACCTGTTCTAAAGCAGCATGACAAAGGAGTATGCAAAGAGCTTGCCAGAAGGGACAGGGCCCTGAAGAAAGCTGCAGCAATTCTGGAGGAAGCATCATGCACATCCAGACTTAAAACAGGTCATCCCTGAGGTTTCCAAGAGGAGGCTGGATCACAGAAATTCACTCCCTTTTGAACAAAGGACTCCAATTGAAATGGAATGTCATCTCCTAGTGCTGGCCCTTGCACAGGAGGAGCCTGAGGGATATCTAATTGCTTTTGTATCACAGCTTTCAATGCCCAATCCTTGTCACTTAGTAGGAACTACAATTACAGTAAGCATCTGGGTGATCATTTCATGATCTTCAATAGGAATCAGACATGGGAAAAGATGCTAAGTCAGAAGATGACAATTTCAGAGTTGCTCCTGAGAAATGTGCCCACAAACTGGAAAGCAGCTCTGATCTTTGGAACTGGAAATCATGACTTTTTAACCTAAAAACCTCACTCTCAAATCTGAGACTCTTGCTTCCTCTAAGTCTTAAATAGTTGCAAGTGATATTTCCATGAGAGCCAAGAAGTTCAGAAGGGTGGAAGCAAGCTGTAACTAAAATAAATACCAAACCCAGAAACAGTTTGCTTTCAGATGTGAAGTCAAGCACCTGCAAGTAACAGGCTGCAGTGTTTCAGACTGTCCTGATTTGTTCTAGTTTATTACACTGGTGCCCTTTGTGGTTTCTGGTACTTTGGCCACTTGAACATACCCTGGAAAGCTAGCAACACAGTGGGAGTTGAGCAAAGGCAACCATCATTTGATTTAAAACACCAAGAGAGAACAGAGCAATGGAACCAAGGTGGTTTGGCTTCCTTTGCATTGTGTCCTATGAGGAACAGGAAACCTTCAGCAGGTCCACAAGCTCACACTAACAGCTCTCTCTTGTACCTGGGAAGCCATTCTCACACAGCTTACTGAAATCTATCAACAAAATCTCCTCCTCTTAACTGCTCCCCCTGGAATGGGGAAGGACTGGCAGCCAGAGAGGTGAAAGGCCTTCTCCCCTAGAAGAAGCAGCCAATGACAGAACTGCCATGCCCAGTGTTTTTACCTAGATTCATTCCATTTTTACCAAGTGGCATTAAGCTAAGAACAAGAACTTCCCTGCTCTCCAAACTAGCTTCTCAATGCTGAGCAGAGCTCAGTTTTGTGACTTCTTGGTATCTTCCACACACATTGAGGAGGATCATGACAGAAAAACCTTTCTATGATGCTAAAGCAGATCCACAGTCAGCAAATCCCAACACCTACCTACAAGGAGATTGAGTCAGAAAGGGAAAATGTTTGTTCTGGACATCTGAAACACAAATACACCACCTGGGTCTCATCACCCTCACAAAGTGAGGGTTTTCTTCCTATCTCCCCTAAAGGGATTTGGGAAATGGAAATTTCCAAAGCTTGACAAAGGGCAGAAAATAACATGTACAAATTGAGAATGTCACAGAGTTGCACTCAGGAAGCTTCAGAGATTATCTCTGGAAACATCTTCTCAAATGGAAAAATGGTGGCAGCAGCAATCATGGGAGATGATGGAAAGCCAGACCTAGCAAAACCAAGGCAAACTCCCCAGTTCCCAAGAGGAAACTTGAGAGTAAGAATGAAGAAAGGTCACTGATGGTTAAATGATACACTTTTCTCATGCCGTTAAACCCAAGAGCAACAGTGCATTCAGGAGCCCTCTGCATTACCCTGTAGCTAGCAACCCCAACTCCAGTTCCCCAAGGGCTCCCAGGCAGCTAAGCAGCAAGCCAGAAAGCCCAGCCTGTGGCAAACCCTGCAGGGGGCAGGAGCAAAGGTACAGCCTCAAAAGAACTGCAAGAAAGCCCAAGGCAGAGACAGGCTCTGGGCCCTTCTCAAAAGCCAGAGTGAGCCAAAAGAAAGGCTCCAGGCACACATCTCCACATTGCTGGTCAACTCCATCATCACCATGACCCATCTCTCTTGGACACATGTTGACTCACAGCACAACCTTTGAGCATCATGCCTGCCCCCACAAAGGGCTACCATCCAATTTCAAGAGCTTGCTATAGGCTTCCTAGTCTTGACATGACTGATGCACTCAGGTATCTTTTACACCAGAAAAGATCACAGGAAGAAAGACACAAACTAGCTCTCCACTGTTTCAGAGACTTCACAGGGCTTTTGCTGAACAGGTTGGACCTTTTGCACCCCCCTATGCATGGTGATCTTTGGCCAAATACAAGACAAAAAGTCCTGAAGTACCAAGATGAGCATCCAAAACACCTGCAGAAAGCCACCTAGCTGCAGACAGAAACAAATGCTGCCCTGCCCTGGTATCAGACAAGCTAGATGAAGCTTGACAAGAAACCACAAATGCCAACCAAAGCAAAGCATGTGCAAAGGACACATGAATCCTTAGGTCAATCTAGATTTAAGTAGCCCAATAAACAAGTCCATGAATGATAGTTCTGGCCATTTAACCTCAGTTATGTTGCCTTGGTACACTTGTTATCAGGCCACTTGAAGCAGGACTCTGCTGCTAACATCTGTTTCCTGCCTCTTGGGCTCTTCCTCAATCAGAGCTTCCTCTGGACTCAGTTTGCTCAAGCCAAAGAGCCAGGCCAGACTCTTCTCTGCAGACTGTTGCTTTCAGCAGCAAAAAAGCAACTACAACTTGCCATGAACTGGAGAGTGGGCAAGGTCCTGACTCAGAAACCTGCAGGAGAAGTGAAGGTACAGATTCCACAGAAGTTCTTTAAAGAGAGTTTCTGTTTTCAGTTCTACTTCATTCTGGGCCTTTCAGTTTCTGAAGAATAAACTTTCTTTGACTCATTTTCTAGTCCAACAAGGCAAAAGCAGAGGGCTTTAGACAAAGACCTAGGCAGCAGTTCTATAACCAAGGCACTGGCTATTTGGCATCAGTGTCATTAAAATCATTAACTCCATTAGCATATACCAAATGTGCTGCATGTTGCATTAACTTTTGTTGGGGCTTTCTTTGAAGGTCTTTCAATTTTATGTTAACATTAAGAATTTACTCCTCTTGGTGCCAAGTAGCAGGTGACAGGATGAGGTTTTCCTTTAAGATGTGTTTGCAAAATGCACATCTAAAATTGATGTCAGGCAGCAGTATGGCCTTTAGCAGAAGAAGAGAGGTATGCCTTATGGAAATGAGTGGTGGTGCTGAGGGGGGGGGGTTGTTTCTGGCTAATTCTTCCCTTTCCCCATTCTTTTCTCTTCAGGGAATTCCAAGAATAGTCACTTATCTAAGCATCAAGGTTGTTTACATTCTACACAAATGTTCTGCTCTCAAGCTTTCAGTTTTGAAATGTCAGAAAGGAAGAGGGATGATGTTGTGCTTGTAGAAACAGCCTTTATTAACAGAATGAGTCTCTTGCCATTTTAGGATTCCCACAAGGCATTCTGCTGTCTATCATTTTAGGACTTTTTCCCCCACACATCATGTTCCTGATACAGGCATTGGAAGGTTGAGAGATAGGAGCTGGCTGGAAAATGAGAGCTTGTTTTCAGCATAACCTACTACTGCTAAATATTAAGCCCTTGTTTGCACAAGGTAATTGAGAGTGAGCAGAAAAGCAGACAGCTTTATAACTGAGGGAAGCTGAGTCCTGAAAGATGCTCAAGACTTTGTGACAGTTTTACAGAGGGGGGAAAAAAGGAATCTTGAGAAATTTCTTGCAAATTCTCTATTGTCTTCATCCTGGTCCCTGAGGAGAGACTTGAGAGCATCTGACAGCACACTCTTCATCTAGGGAAACAGCAGTACAGACACTCTAGGAGGAAGCTGGAAAGGACACCCATCCCCAAAGAGCAGAACAAATGCTGATCTTCAGCTCCAAAAGAAGTGCAGTCAGGCAGGCAACAATAAGGGAATGATCAGAGTGTAGCAGAGAACATGCCCATGTGTTTTCTCCATCAGAAAAAGGCAGAGTTTCCTGGCTACTCAGCTAAGGAACGGATGGGTGACCAAATCTGATGGCAACAGTTGTACCTGCAGCCTAAGGAAGTTTCAAAAGCTGGAGGCAGGATCCCAAACTTGCCATTTGTGTTTTGTAAGCTTGTATCTCTGCAGATACACAATCAGAAACAGGAGGCTTTCCTGACAGACAGCAACTGACTCACGGCCCTGTTGCAAAGCTTGCTACTGGCATAACACGTTGTTAAACCTGTGAATGGGACAGAGACTGGAGCTGACAACAGTCAGCATTCAGGGGAAGGACAGAGAAAGCTGCTAAAGCTGCCTGCACCACAGACATCTAGTGGCACTTTTCACTTAGCATTGTGGTCAGCTAGCTGTAAAAAGCTGATTGAATGTTTCATAAACAGAGCTTAAAACAAAAGTGCTTCTAATCAGATCTGGCAGGGAAGGGAGAAATGCATACATAGATGAGGTAAGTGTGATCTTGCCTAGCTGAAGAACAGGGAATGGCAGAGCTACAGGCCATGACTCACTCAGACACTGAACAGGAGAGAGCTACAGATAATTCTCAGGTAAACTCTGCCTGAGCCACTACGTCACCCTCCTCCCCCCCCCTCCTGCATCAATCATGGCATTAGCAACCTGACTCAGCCTGGGAAGAATGTCTGAGGTCCAGGGAGCACAGCACTGCTAGCAGAACAAACACTCTGGCAGCTCAGGGAAGGAAAGACTACCCTACATTGCAGTTTAGCTTGAGCCACACCCTAGGAGAACAAGAAAACTAGGAAGACAAAAACCCCAACCAACAACAGCAAAAAGCTCTCTTCCCACTGTGAAACTGGGCACTCTGGGACAAGCTCCTGAGGAACAAAGGATATGCCAGAGCCCACAGCTAATCCTGCTCTGACAGGGCTTGGACTAGATGATCTTTCCAGCTCCCTTCCAACTCCTAACCTTCTGTGATAAAGAACTAGCCCAGACATGCACCTAAACAAAGCAAAGGGGGAAAAAAAACACCATCCAAGCTTTCTTTTGATGTTTTCATCCCAGCTAGGTAATTGCAACATGACTCTGGATGCTTTCAAACATCTTGATGGCAGCTAGCTGTGGATTAGTTGTACACTGAGCACAAAGCGTGCTGGGAGGAAAGGTTCATGTCACAGCCAGGTCTCTTGGTTACTGCAGTGTGTTAGGAAGGAGAAGGGGAAATACTGGGGCAAAACTAAAATCCCAAAGTGCAGGATTTCTTTTTCAGATTATTCCTTACTCTGGACTGATAACAAACCCTTTAATGAAGGTGGCTATGGTGTAAAATAGTCTATCTGGTTATTCCACCTTAAATAGCTCAAAAAGTAATGGTCATTTGGAGGAAGTGTAGATCCCTTCCATTCATTTTGAAGCCAATAACAATACCTGCAGATTACTTCAAAAGCAAAATGAAATTGTCCTAAAGTTTCTTGAAGCAAAGAAAATGCTGACCCAAAACTTGCAAGAGGTGCAGGCAGCAGCAGCAGCTGCTCTGAAGTCCACAAGAGCCATTTCACAGTAGCAGTGCTCAGAACATCCCCAGTCAACATGTGCTGAAGTCTCTCCAAGTGTACAGAAACCCCACTGCTTATGGGGTTTTGTTCAGGTTCTCATGACTTCATCTGTTTCTAAGGCTTCCAAAGCAGGCTGCCTATGTTCTTACTGTTTCCTTCCCCTAGAACACTCCCTTTTCCCTCACCTTCCTCTCATTTCAGCTCAGCATTAATGTTGTCAAATGCCTAATGGATTTCTTAGCTTCAGGACTTTCCAGGACAGGGCTGCAGGTCTCCTTTCCATCAAAAAGCAAAGCTCTAGAAATTGAACAGAGAATTCAGACAACAATATTTTCCCTCCTCCTCTCTTTTGTCTTGACCCAGAACTATGGCTGTACATGACCTACTGGGACCTAACTCATAGAAAGCACAGAATCAACTGGGTTGCTGTCAGCCATGTGTCAATGTGGCACCTCTGTTAGAAACAGCTCACAGTTTTGTTCTTACTGATTATTCATGGCATCCCTTACCCAATATTAAAAGGATCAGACCAAATCTTACCAATGGTACAGCTAAAATGTGAAGACAATACATCCAAATACTAGTGGCATGCAAAGATAACAAAGAAAAGACCACAGCTATCTCCTGACACCAATTTGGAACCCTTCTTTGTTGTGCTGTGACAGTTGGCTTCAATTCAATTCAATTCAAACTTTAATCAAGAAGTTTTGAAGGTTTTCTCCACTTCTCTAAATGGCTATGGCCCTTTCCTGGCCTCTTGCTTTAAAGCCAATATGGACCTGAGAGAGGCAAGGAACTCTTTTGTCCCTGATAGCTTACAAAAGGATGATTAAAAGAAAATTACTTCAGAACTCCTACTCTTTTTGCTACCAAAGCCAGAGATTTTCAGACATCTTTCTAAGCTGCAAGACATTGTCTTCCTTGATGGTCCATGGGTCCCATGAAAAGGTCTTTGAAGGGCACAGTCACAACACTTAGGTTTTAGTTCCTCTCAGATGACCAAGTCAGGTGCCAACTTGTTCTCTATATTTGATGAGGAGGTAAATGCCTACAGAAGTGCTGCAGCTGGATGCCTAAAAATGAAGGAGAAAGACCAGGATACACTGAGATCAAAACAAGGCCCTGGCAAGGTCTGAATAAACTGAATAGAAAGCAAGCCACCACGTTTTGGCCACGGGTCAGACATGGAACAGACCTCTCTGCAGTTGCCAGGAAAGCAAGAGAAAGCCAGAAATTAAACTTGCTGCAAGCCATTACTCAAAGAGTGACTTAAAATAGTAAAGAGCTATTTAGCTCTTCAAATAAAGTACTATGAAAATGTGTCAAGAAGCATTATGTTATCTCAGTATGACTGCAGCATTTGGGAAAGCTATGGAAAAAGTTTCCTTTCTCCCTGCTTGGAGGGCTGAATGTTAGCAAGAAATCCCTGAGATCCTGCAAATCACTTCCTTTGGGATTTAGCATACTGGACAAGCCTCTGGTCTTACCAAGTGCACCAACTCACATCTAGGATTCTCCTAACACCCTCCACTCTAACTAAAGACAGAGGAAGACTGACCAGAAAGCAGCTACTTGTGCCATACTGAAAAAAAAAAAATCATGAAAATACCTTTTTTTCTCCTCTTCCTTGAGGCACAGAATTTTCTTCTATACATCTTGTTATTAAGTCAAAAATAACCCAGTATACTTAGAAGAAAAGCAACCAGAAATAAAGTAAACAACACACTGAAGTTGTTAGCAGAATAGAAATGAATTGTTTTGTGATAACTGACCCTGAGCAGTCAATGAGACAGGCTGATGGATTGCCATCCCTTCCCCTAGATGATTTGGGGAGGTGCAGATTGACACAGCACTCCACAGACACCTTCCTAATAGAGTCAGCTTGTTTTAACAGGCAATTAGTAACCCAGGATTCTGGTTTTCTCTGTCTCCTGTGACTTCATCAATAACTGTTCAGTAATTACAGGAAGCTTCTCAAAAGGTTAGGTTGACTTTAGGGCCTGAATTCCACACTTCACCATCAAAAATTAGGATCTGAAATATCAGGAAGCTACTAGAGATCCAAAATCCAACACCTGCAACATTAAAAAGTGAAAATACAGAAGATGCAGGTGAGAACAGAGGGCATCTGTAGTTTTAAAAGCTCAAACATGCTTCTTTTGTTAAGAGGTGTTATTACAGCCATTGTGTTACTTGTTCCCTTATGATAATAGCTAATGGAAAGGTGAGCAAATGGCACACCACCTGAAAAAGCATGAGGAAGGGTAAGCATTGGCATACTTGAGATTACCTGGCATTCAAAAGGGAGAGGAGACACTTCATCACATCCAAAAAGTAGTGTGAAATCACCACAGCCTAGCAGAAGTTTAGAACTCCAAGAGTTGAAGAAGGAGTTACTCAGAACACATGAGCTAACTCAGCCTAGCTGGTGCCTTCTCCCTCTCCTCTGTTGTTACCCAGCTGTAATAGATGGTTCCATACTAGAAACATATTCTGTGGTTTTCACTCTTGGCATTGACCTCCAGAAACAGCAGGCAAATATAACTCAGTCTGAAACAACTGGGTGTGTAAATTAAGTGAGTTGCTACCAGCAAATAACAAAGAATGCCATCCTGTGTCCAAATCATTCCATTTTCCTCCTCTCTCTCTTCTGTGATGCCCTTGGATCCTCTTCTAGAAAACACAGATCATATTTGTCTCATTCCTCAGCACCTGACACAGCTGAGCTCAGTTTCACTCAGGGCTCCCTCCCAGCAGCCTGCCTTCCTCTCCTCTTGGACCTCACCTGAATTCCTTGGTCTCATCTCTGTAGGAAAGCCAAACCTCTCTCAGTACACCACAGAACATAATCCCATGGCATTCCTTCCCCTCCTGGACCTGCCTGCATGGAAACACAGAGCAGCCTGAGTTGGAAGGGACCCAACAAAGATCAGCAAGTCCAGCTCCTGTCTGTGCACAGGACAAGCCCAAAGTCACCCCATGTGCCTGAGAGCATTGTTCAAATGCTTTTTAAATTCCCTGAGAGTTAGTGCCATGAGTGCATCCCTGGGGAGCCTGTTCCAGAGTGGCCTTTGCCATTGGTGACCCAATGGCCTCCCCAAGATGAAACCCTCTGGGTAATTGCTAGCAGCTAGAATTTGCTCCCTCCCTACCAACAGAAGGGAATAGCTTTGAAACTCTAGAAGGAGACAGAAAAACACCATGAAACCAAACCCCCAGAGATTCAATAGCAGTGTGCCATGTTAATATCCTTCCAGGTCTCTGCTAAACTTCTTCAGAGTTAATCAGAAGAGCAGATTATTCATGTTCTGGTTTTTAAATGGTAGAGTCTGTACTGGATCTAGTCTGACCCTTACATTATTTTACACAAAGTTATCAGGTTAATGCAGAAAGAAGGATATCTTAAGCCAATAAGAAATCTCTCTCAAGCAATATTTGCTTCTGTTTGTTAAAAAACCCCAAGATCATAAGCAACTTCTGAACTTTCTTGCAGACTGGTGCTACCAGAGAGACAATTCTGGAGACAAGGAAGAGAGAATTCAGGGACAATATCCCCAACTAGCAGCAGAAGAGCTCTGAACTGGTAGGAACTATTTTGTATTTGCATATTTTAAGTGGGGGCTACAGAAAAACAGAAAAGAAAGCTCATTTCTCATGTCTGGATTTTTCAGTAAGATGAAAAGGGCAGCAACCTGTACACACAGGGCACTTTTTACTGCTAACTTGGTAGACTGACTAGTAAAAAAATGTTAAACCTTTTCAAAGACAAACAATAGCTACTTGAGAAAAACCTGCAAGACTTTCTGACACTTCCTGCACAGAGTGGGCATTGCTCCACTGATCCAATTCTTTGAAATTCTAAGTCACAGAATGAAGCAGGGGAAAAGATTTTGTTCTGCTTACTGAGGAACTCTCTTCATTCCATGAATGAAAAGCTGCTCAGATATCTAATCAGTCTTTGAATGTAGATCTGAAAACATACTGGAAGGAATTTGTATTTCTCCTATCCCACTTTTTCAAGTCATAGCCTCCTCAATCCACCCCCAAAAAGTAACCAAAATTACCAAACCAGCAGTGAAGCCTCCAGATGTTAAAGTACATTCAAGAGAGCCACCAGTGTCCCTGGAGTAAATAGCCACAGTGGTAACTCAACTGCTTTTGCCCTTTGCACACTAGAAAAAACAAGCAATGGGGGTTTGGGGGAATTCAAATGATGTTTGTGTAAACACAACCTGGAATTGCACCATTCCATTCCAATGAATATGGATCTTCTGGTAAATGGCCCTGGGAGAAAGAGCTTTCTGCTGTCTTTGCATGAAACACATACCTTCCTGAAACATTTCCTGTCCTGCACCCGTTTTTGGATACTATCACTGTTGTCTGACAAGAATGAGGTCAGCTAGGATTGTAAGGATACTTTTACAGCAGCTGTCCTGCATTGCTTTGGAACTCCACAGGACTTAACTCCTTACCTCCCTCACCAAAGCAGACACTAGTGTCTTGCAGGAACACTGGGGGGGGGGGAAAAAAATGACTTCTCAGGGCGCACATGATGCTGAGCAATCCCAAAGGGCTTCACTGGGAGAAGTTAGTCTTTTTCCAGCTTAGTCTTAAGGTGACCAAACCAAGACAAATCATAAATGGGTCACACAAGGTGAAATTAAGAAGTGTAGGCACCTTTGCAGCAGACAGGCCCAAAGAGAGCTAGCTGGGGAGGCAAGACAAGACAATACTGATGCAGAAGAAAGAGAGACATTGTGCTTGAAATAGAGTAGAGACAGGCAGCCAGGTTTCAAATTGTAAGATTTATCAGCATGCTGCAACAGAGGTGCATTTGGCTGACTTTCAGTAACTAAAACTGTCCAGTTGGCTCAGGAGGATCAATAAAGCTGCACTAAACCTGTGCAAGTAGGAAACAGTCCTCTGAATTTCCAGAGAGCTTAGTTATAATGCCACACAACAAACTTCCATCCCCAAGCCCCTCACAAAACTCCCTGCTGTTTTAAAACTAGCTGTCTCAGGTCAGTCAGCTGTCAGAAAACTTATACATTCATTTATGCAGCAGTATTCCTCCAATCACTAGCATGAGCTCTGTGCACAAATGAATCTGTCAGTAGGAAAAACTTGCTCTCTATCAATTGCCCATCTTTCCATTAAATGAGCCCAAATTTGGACCCATGTTAGAGTGGCTGGGGGGATGCAGACTGGCCAGAGCTGGCACACAAGCTTTGTTCTCATGAATGCTAACATGTTCATTTTGTTTTCTCAACTAGAGTAGAAAGTTCCATTCATGGTGCAAATTCCCTCCTGAGCACTTCACTGAACTGCAAGGCCACCCTTTCCATTTGAGCAACTTTAAGGGGCTACAAACCTAGAGCATCACCAAACCACAGTTTCTTTGCTGCCTTCTGACACTGTGGAAGTGCTGTTGGGGGGGGACAAGGAGAACAGCTCTGGGCCACACCACAATCTCTCCAACTCAGGCACCAGAAGAGGCTGAGAGAACACCAACTGGGAGGGCAGAGTATGTTTTAAGAAGTCTCACTTACCAGACTGACAAGAGGCACAGAGACTGTGATGGTGTGGCATGAATACCCTGATAAGCTGTGATTTCCATGGCTGCTTAGTTCCCTTTGTCACTGTGTGCTCACAGGTGTTCACACATCCTCTCTCTTTTAGTCCAGTGAGGCCAGTTTACATCTTGTTCAGAGATACTGTGATGATTTGGTGCCTTAACCCACGATTTAGTTACAGTATTAAGGTTGGGGTAGTTGTGAAAGAGCAATGTTCCACCTTAGGCTGTGCACCAGGGCTTTGGCAAGAAGCAGCTCAGCTCATCTGTTATCACCCAGGAACACTGCAGAGTGCATTCCAGCTCTAAGAAAGCATTTACAAGCTCAACTTGAAACAAAACAAGAAATAAAAGAAGAAACCTTTCATAAAGCTGATTCTGTCTTGCACAAAATATCTCTGTATGCCTTTGGCTGCTTCTGTCCCCACCTAAGGTAGGGTGGATCCACATGGAATACATTCTACATGTGCATGCAGGTCTGCAGGGCAACCATCTGTGCTTCCTTCCAAATGGCAGCTTTTCAAAAGCAGTTTGCCACTGTGTACTTGACTGTGGCCAATAATTCAAGCTGAAGGCTGAGAAGTGAGTCAACACACAAGAAATGAGCTCAACTCTGCCCACAGTAAAAACCAAGCAAAAGACAAAGCCAAATGCAAGAGTCTGCAATTTCCAACCAGTTCACCTGGCTCAAGAATCAAATCAGAGGCAGCTAACACTTTACCAAGGTGTG
This sequence comes from Galbula dea, assembly GCA_013399015.1. Taxonomy (NCBI): domain Eukaryota; kingdom Metazoa; phylum Chordata; class Aves; order Piciformes; family Galbulidae; genus Galbula; species Galbula dea. The sequence continues at coordinate 204,353 of VWZX01011305.1, read as the reverse complement.
CTGCAATAAACATTATGCTGCTCTAAAGAAACTCTTAATGCCAACCTTGGCACCAGCAGTGTCAGTGGAAGATATAGAATCATAGAACTGTCAGAGGAAGGAAAAACTCCTGTTTCCAACAAAACAATTCCAAATGAATCAATTGTTACATACCTTAAGTAAATATTTGAACAGACAGAACAGTGTTGTGTTGAAAATCAGGTAAGATTTGGGGAAAGCAAAAGAGAGAACAGGGATGAACACTATTCAGCTACTTCTGGCATCTGCATCACTGTCACAGGAAGGTATATGAGTTCACAAAGCTGGTTGACAAAGCCCTAGGCAGAAACAGTATGTCTAGTTAAACAGGCAAAATTATCCCATTTTCACAGACTTCTCTAGGTCTTTTCTAAGCTGAAGATAATGTATTTCTGCAAATGAGCTGATGAAGGAGCTGATCAGGTGACCCAGGTGACAGGGCATCTACAGCTCCAGACTTCCAGAGATTCCACCCAGCAGTATAAGTCATCAGATGCCTTCTTGCCTGCATTTCCAAGCAGGTATTAAAAATTCATCTATGAAGAAAATGTTTCAGAAACAACTGTGCAAGAGTCAAACCTCCCTGCCTTGCCAGCTCCATAAACCTAGAAGAACCCAGCTTTTCAGAATGAGCTATTTTTTCATAATCCTGCCTTTATGGGTTTAGCAGAAGGGTGTACCCCCAGAGTTAGTGCCTTGCAGTTTCTATTAGCTTACATCCCCCTCCTTAGAGGGCAAACAAGACTAAATGTTAGGAATCATGAAAATCTTTCCCAAAGACAACAAATAAACTATATATACACTATTGTTTACATCTGGGTTCCAGCTGTCCCCAGGTACCTCCTTTTTCCATAGCTATGCTCTATATACACAATACTAAAATAAAGGATTAAAATAGAGGAAAATAATTAAATTATAACAGACCAGAAACATTCTAGGTTTTGAAACAACTGCAAAAGCTACCATATTCCTGCAGGTTCAAACAACAACTCAAGTTAATTTGTCTTCTGTTCTGTACACAGTGGCAGCTAACAGTTGAGATACCAGCAACGTGCTCCTTAGGGACAAGTTCTCTCTCATGAAGTAGGGAAAAACTGTCCCATTTGACAAGCACTTTAAACGACTAATTGTAGCTTTTATTGACTGATGAATCACTGACTTCATCTTCATCTAGCTTCAAGTGCCTGTAATTGGCCTCTTCACGTGCCTGTTGTACTGCAAGGCTCATGCACAAGCACCTCAGCGTTAAAGGGGAGAGGAGTCAGGGAGAGAACAAGGGAAACCGGTTAGAAAGATGGAAATATACATGAGGGAAAAGCTTCCCAAAGTCTTATGAGGACTGTACAATAATTTCCAAAGGAATACAGAGGAAGTCTCATCCCTTGTGCTACCTAAACTCAGATGGAGCAAAATAGTGGCAAGTAAGCCAAGGATAAAGCTAGCACTGGCAGCTTGACAGGCTATATGGAATACATTTTTTTTTTCCCCTTCCATCTCTGACTTCTATTAACATTTTTGTGGCTCTTGAGGCAGCAAGGTAAGAGGTTTGGTTTACACTCCAGAAACACAAGCCAAAAGCCTCCCACAGTTCCATTTGGTAACATCAGCTTCACATGCTCAAATACACACAGACCTCTGACAATGAGTCAAGTTCCCACTCACACAGAAAATTATGCCAAAAACAGCCCAAGATTATTTCAACTAATAAACACTTGGTTAAAAAACATGTCAAATCAACTTGGTCTTTACATCAATGTAATTGCCTTTAACCACAACCATTGCTTAAGCTGTAGTGTGCTGCAGGAAGCATCAAAAGATAAAGGCAAGTGGAAACATTCTCCCAGCGCTCCTCTCTCTGTCACTGCTTCTGTGCTTGCACAAACCTAAGGAAAGAGATTCTCCAGCCACTGGGCTGATGTTGTGAAAAGCATCTGAAGGATGTCAATGTCCTGACTCTTGAAGACTAGAATTTGGGACAAATAAGTTCTTAAAGGAAAGGTGAAGTGTTGTGCCCAGTCACAGCGCAGGGTTTCAAAGCCCTCTCAAAATGCTGCCCTTGGAGTCAGCCTTCCTAATGCCATTGTGATGAGAGACAGCTCTTCCCCAGAAACACAATGCTTGCAAATATGCTCCATGTTATCCTGAGTTTAGACAGATGCTGTTCATTAGCATATTTATTCTCTTTATAAAACTGTGACATTTGCACTTCAGATTTTTCCAAGTTCCATTCCAAGTCCCCTACTGAGTTTGGACACTGAGCATTTAAAAGGCAACCAAGGTGAAAAACAAAAACAAGCCCCACAAGGACACAACTAAAGTGCAAAGTAACCTGTGACAGGTTGGATTCATAGAGCCTGAAACTGTCTTCTCAAAAGGATTGTTCTTTCCAGAGTTTCACAGAGTTACATTACTGCAGAAGGCAGAGCTGGTGTGGCCAACTCTTGCCCAAGCTAAGCAGCATGACTAACAGAGCACTCTGAGGAGCACTTAGAGAAAAGCAAGGCAAAGTACCACCAAACAGTTGAAGGGAATATAGTAGAAACACATTTGTCAGTCAAGCACTGATTGGAATGGCATCAGCAGCAGCAGTTAGAGCATGCAGGGAAAGACTGAAATCTCCTAGGGACTCTTCTACCACACTAAAAGCTGGTTCTCCTGATCAGGACTGAGTCACAGTTGAGAGGCTAGGCTGAAGCATACCTTTTCCACAAGAGTAACTGTCAGCATCATACAATTGTTATGGTTGGAAAAGACCTCTGAGATCATCAAGTCCAACCATCCACCCCCACTACCATGCCCTCCATTAAACCAAGTTCCCAAGCACCACATCTACTTGTTTTTCAACACTTCTAGGGACAGTGATTTCAGCACCTCCCTAGGCAGCCTGTTCCAATGCCTGACAACCCTCTCAGTGAAGGAATTCTTCCTAATATCAATTTGAACCTCCTCTGGCACAACTTGAAGCCCTTTCCTCTTGTCCTATCACTCGTTACCTGGGAGAGGAGACTGAGCCTCACCTTCTTCCTCCACAATTACCATTCTGAGGCTAGTCATGCAAAAATCAATAATAAATTCACTTCTGAGACCAAAGTTCTTAAAGACAACCCAGTTCAACTGAAAACACATGTATCCCAACACAATGGCCTGTCTCCATATGTATTTCCTCTTCCAGAACAGTGACATAAGCTAAAATTTCATTCCCACTGTGAGATCTCTTGATGACTCATGGAAAGATGAATCACTCTTCTCAATGGAAATAATGACTTGTGACAGCTGTGACTTCTGATATATAAAGTATCACACAGGCAAAGTTAGCCTGACTCCCTGCTGTTAATAATTAGTGGATTTAAACAAAATGTGTTTCATTATCTAGCTTTAAAAGTTACTGGAGAATTAACAGTCTAGAGTCAAACTTGTGCAGGGCTGTACAGTACAAATGCATGAGGAAAGCCAGAGGTTGAACTAGTTCACAAGCTTTCTAACAGGGGCCAAAAGCAGATGCTTGGACAAAGAGAGCAACTGGAGCATCAGCAGAGTGATCCCTTCTTCTAGCATGCCCTCAGCTGCCATTTAAGGATTTAAGCTGCCTCCAGAACATCCTGCTAAACTACCACAACCAAACCCATCCTCTGGGACTCTCCTTACCCAGTCTGCTAACACCTCTGACCTCAGTGACACCTTGTGGCACTGACCTCTAAGGTTTGACTGGGTGCTGGGCAAGGAAAAACTTCCTTTGTTTGCATCCTGTGGCAAACTGATTCAGTGAGTGTCCCCTCATTATCATGCTATGAGAGAAGAATTATTTCCATTAGCTTCATGTGTGCTGTTCAGGTCTTAAATTGGGATGCCCCTTATGCATCTTCTTTCACATTTGAACAGACAAAGTCTAGTAGTTCTAGAAGATGGAGCACAGGTAATCTGGTGCTACCTTATATTTCATGGAGATAGGGATTCAAATGCATTTAATACCTAAATTATGTTTCCTCAAAGGCATAAAGATGCCTTTTGGTTTAGCTCACTTGCCTTATTACAACTTTCTGGTTTCTGACCAGTGCTAGAGCCTGAGCTGAAGGATTCCCAGAACCATGAAGAGGGATCCCCTACAAGCTCTCTTTGCTGAGTTAAGAGCTGCAAATAACTACCTCAGGACCTTTTCCTAGAGATATCATGAAAAACATCTAATTAAATAGGCTGGTAAGCCAGGTATTTTAATAATTTCCTTTTACAACTCTGATACCAGTTCTGCAGGGCTTCAGCAAAACAAATTCTGAACAAGCAGGTCAATGTCTTTGAGAAGCAAAACTGATTCTTTTGGGAAGGAGAAGTGCAGAACAGGGAAGGAAGGAGTTTTCATACCTCAGTGCTTAGGTACATAACTAACTGGTCTCTCCCCTCTCCTGCTACACCTCAGGGAGAAAGCAAGGCTTCTCCTGAGCAGAAACTCAGTCTTGGATTTGTGGAATTACCTTCTGAGAGCCTCATCCCTCTTCACTGTCTATGTATGCACAGCTAAGAGTGTGAAAACCTTCCTGCACACTCCTCTGCATATCTGAAAGCCAACATTTCTATGAAGCCATCTGATTCTGGACACAGATGATGTCACAGTCTCAGCCTCTCTATATTCCTCACAATGGAGTCATTTTGCATATGCATATACTTAGACATTTTAAAAGCTACATCTATTTTATACCTTGGAGCCTTATTTGTGTCCCACAATAGAGCCCAGTGTTACTCACACACTTCCAGGTGCTTTGTCCAGCTCCACCTGCATGCAGGTGCAGAGGTGCTCTGCACTCCAGCACACAGCAGCACACTCAGAGGCAGGCAGGGTTGCCCAGCCCGGGGCAGGGTCACAACAAGTGCCTGTGGTAACCTGAGGAGCAGCTGAAACGCTGCCTTTGTGGTACCTGCCAAGCCAGGGAGCAGATGACCAAAGGTCCATGCTCAGCAAGGCAGCTGCAAATTTGACAAAGCTATTTCTTGCAAGTATTGTACAAGGCCTTTTGGGAAGGCAGCCTTAAATCTCAGCAGGGTTAGGTCTTGCCCAGGTGGCCTGGAGAACCTCACAGGATCCTGCTCTCTAGCTGCTGTTCAAAGCTTGCTCACTGCATTTATTACTGTAGTTCTGACTAAGCCTCCAAACTATTTTTATGGGCCCTGAACAATAGTAGTCATTTAAGATTCATTAAGTTCGACTTGCTAAACTGAATTGTATCTAGTTCAGATCCTTAAAATCCCACATCTCTGACAAAACCATACAACAGAAAGGGTATCAGTTGGGCTAAGGTTGGTTTAAGAGATGTGAAGGGCACTACAAGAAGGAGAATTTGCCATAAGGCAAATCCTCATTCAGGCCCTGAAGAAAGCCAGTGCACTGTAAAGCCCTCTTAGCAACTACTTGAATCTGAAATGCATGGTGCAGGTGGGGTAAGGTAAAAATGTACAGGTTTCTGAGGATCACTCATTTTTTCCAGCAGCATTTACAACCCCTGTTTAAGAACTAACAGGACATGAAGAAGCTGTAAAGATTCTTCAAATAAAGCAAATCTAAAACTAGAACATGTATTTACAAAAGGCCATTTTCAAAGACTCAGGATTTTCCTTAACTCTCTTGATGGGCAGCAAAAAGAAATTCTTTTGGCTTCTTCGTAGAAAGACAAATTAAAATGATTCCAATTTGATTCAGTTTCCTGAAAACACTCCTGATGCTTAAGCACAACTACTTACTGCTGCAGCATTTGCCTGGGGCCATCCACACTCTGAAAACATCACTAACTAACCTTAAAGAAATGGGCAAAGTTCAGGTCTGCAGCTCTAATTTGCACGAAGCTGAAGTTATGGCAAAACCAACCTCATTACCAAAGGCTCTGAGGAGAAACCTATATAGTTTGTCTTAGGTTCATGCAGGGTCAGAAAAGAATGATGATCAATGTATGATCAAATCATCTTGCTGTCACTATTATACAAGTGTCATGAACCACAATCTACCTCCCTCTTATCACATATATGCATTTCTTCCTTATTTTTCCTTCAGTTCTAACCCTAAAAGCAAAACTGAAGAGTCAGGTTTATTTCTCAGGTGTTCTGAAAATACCTTGCCCTCTCCTATCACACAGTGAATTTTATGTTCTGGGGTTTGTTTTATCTCCCTCCTTCTTCCCCCCCTTTTCTTCTTTTGTTCAAGGCTACATGGCAAGAAAATCACTAAACCCTAAAATAAGGAGAAAACACCTTGCTGTCTCTAGATTTGTAACCTTAATTAATGAAAACAATTAACAACAGTTAAAGTGTTAACAACAGCCCTTTAAAAGTCCTACATTTTGAGACTGGCCAGACTATACTTAAAGGAAAATGCCTGAAACTCTAGAGTTATACTAGCAATGAGAGTAAAAAACAAACTACAGTCCCCAAGCCTGTAATCCAACCAGACTTTACTGGGCCCACCTGCATGAGGAGAGCTTGCAGAACCCCACCACAGGCACTCTGCTGTTTACTGAGGATTTGGTAGTAAGTGATGCAGGCCAGATTCCTCAGCCCTTTATTTCAAAGGCTTTTTCTTGATTTTTATCTCCAGAAATGCATCTAAGCAGAAAACTTAATGTTTTGGTGTCAGTTGGGATCATTCCTCAAATAGAACTGCTTGCACATACAGTCACAGCTACCTGCTGAGGGCTGCCCACTGTCTTCATCAAGGGAGATCCACTCCACAGTTAACACTTTCTAAATCCTTACTCAAAACAGAATGGATTGGAAAAGAGCACTAAAAAAATGACACTTTTAGAGAAAGAATGTAATTATGAATGCTTGGGAACATATGATCACTACACACATGGCTGCTGTGTTAAAATGACTCCACTGTAACCACTCAGAAGTCAAACAGGGAACTGCTTTGGAATTATTTTATTATTATTTATTAATTTATTTATTTTTAATGCTAAGCAAATGTTCATGAGCAAACTTTCACATCAGGAGCAGCAGGAGGTGTCTAGAAGAGATGTCTTTACCTACAGAACAGAATTAGGATATGTTCAGATGATGTGAAGGGGCATTCACCTGCTGACTTAATGTTTAACAAATTAACACCAATTCTTTCAGAAGAGGCATGTTGCTCTCAGGAGCTAAATATCACCTTCAGATAAAAGCATTTCAGTGAAGTCTCACTAAGCAGCAGCTCTAAGGAGGCCCTCTGTGCCTGCAGGACATGACTCACTGCTTTGCTAGAAAGAAACTGCATGTTGAAGGCAAATATTTAGAGTCACCTGTCCATGCCCTCCTTCACACACCTGAAAAACTGCAGCCCTGCCCTTAGCTGCCAGGAAAACACCAGCAGGAATGTAATGTAGTTGTCACCAGGGAGCAGTTCCTTCCCCTGTCTGCCCATGAGAGTTGCAGGGCTGAACACAGACAGGGAGCAGCAGGGTCCCTATGGCATCCTTCAGGTCCCACCTTGCCTCTGTCTAGCTCCATGCTGTTGGATACTGGCCACCAGAGCTTTCTACCAGTCTCTCCAGCACCAGCACAAGTGTAACAGAGCTCCAGTAAACCACAGGCCAACTGGCACCAAGCAGCTAAGCTGGCCAATACCAACATTTGGCTTTGATTTTAATTACCATGCTTCTAAAAGGATAAACAGGGCTTTTAATTGGGCTTTTCAGAGAGGCCTTTAGAAGAGTGAGGATGGGAAAGAAAGGCATCCATCTAGACTTTAGTGTTCCCTCAGGATCTCTCTGAGGATCAGAACCTGCTAAAACATTCATATAGGTGCATCCATTTAAGTTTAAAAACCCCCTTCCCTCAACTTCTGCTGGCCACTGGGCTAGCAACCAGCCACAGCCCTGTCTTATTTCAACAAGGGGAAAAACAAAGAGAGGAACAAACACCAGCATGTGCTTTAAGTTGCCTCTTGAGCATGCCTCCCCCTCCCCCTGAGGACTCAGCTAGAGTATAATCAAAACCAGGGTGAAGTCCCAGCTGCAGCCACAAAGCAACATTGGCCTTTATGTATGAACCTCACAGAGCAAAACTGCAGGGGCCTGATGGAGCAATGCAAGGAACACAGGAGCTTTCTCCACTTGCCCTGAGCCAGAGCACAGATGATGGCCTCCACCAAATTCCAAGGAGGAAAAGAAGCAAGGGGCACAGAGGAGCTCTATCTACCTGGCTCACCCACCTCCATTCTATCTCCTGGGAGCATGAAATTGAACTTCACTGCTTTCAAGAAACATTCTTTCCTGCACTCTTGCCAAAGCTGCATCATCAGAGCAGAGCATATTGGATTGATGGATTGATAGGCTTAAACCAAACCCTGAACAATCAAACCAAAAAAATCCCATATCACCTAGGTTTAGACACAAGCCTGAAGTTCTAACTACTGTTCACAGCTGCTTGGTGCCAGCAGGACAAAACCAGTTAAGTTCTTCAAAAGAGAAATGCTATTCTCAACAGATTCAAGTACTCTCTACTATCAGCCAACACCAAGACTTAGTCTGAAGCCTATAAGATGAAGTTCATGAAGGGAAATAATTATCACAGGAAGAAAAACAACAAAAGAAAGAAAAGCTAGGGCTTGGGAAGAACAAAAACTGAACCTGGTTTCCTGAAAGCTGTCTACAGGTGGGAATCCAATGTCAACAGCAGACAAAATGATGTATTTATGTCAGTCAGCTGAGTCTTCCACAGAGCTCTTATGCATTACTAAAGACAACTGTTTGAAGCAGAGCATCCCACACAATATAGTGGGGAAACCAATCCAGCTGGGTTTGAAAAGTTACTCTATGCATGTCTGTCTTGGTAAAATGAGGTGGCATCTGTGCATTCCCCCACCTCCTCCTTCTCCAAACAAGGCAGCACCTCTCAGAGTAGCTTGCAAGGGATCAAATCCATGGAACACTGATCTTGATTGTTTTAGCCAGCTCTCCATAGACATTAGTTCAGAAAAGAGGCAGCCATGCAGCTTCCTCAGACATGACTAAAGACTTTTGATCTTCCTTTGAAGCAGCTTTTCTCAGGATATTTACAAGTCTGTGGTTTATTTTCAAGTGTGGGGAAAAGCAACACTGAGGCAACACTCCCACACAAAGAAATGTCTCAACAGAGCTAAGCTTGTCAAAAACACCCTTGGAGAAAATTAATATATACTCACTTGGAAAGTGGACATTTCTTATTTCTCTAGTCTTCATTGTGGCCTCTGCTGCCTCTTTCATGACTCATGGATGTATGGCACTCCATGCAAACACCAAGCAGATGAACAAAATAAAGTGGGAAAGGGAGATGGCCAAAGGAGTTTAGGTCTTGGATAGCCAGACCAATTACTGTGGGGTAATAAGACTAATTACACTAGATAATCCTTGCTTACAAACCAGCCATTTCTCATTAAAAACCAAACCAAGCTACTTCAAACTCTGGGTACTACTGCTCTGTTGCTGAATGCTCAGAAAGGACAACTTCTTTGGTACTTGCCACATGCATCAAGCCCAAGAGAGTTACACAGACACAGCAGTTAAAATGTTCTGTAAGGAGATATGCACATATGGACAGAAATACAAGACATGTCAGTGCTTTCTGCCTTCTCTTTTGCCCACAGCTATTACAGCTAACATCATATTAGGCATAGATCTACAAGCTCCATTAGTAGTACTTCTAGAGTACTTCTTTCCCCTCCTCTTTTATTTCATTTTTAAATATATATTTAGGCCATATATACTACAGTATTTCACCTGAAGTGAACTGGGGCTGAATTATCCTGCTACATAAGCATCTACAGTCCAGTTCATTTCAAGATAGCCAGGAAAAATGCTGACTTTAGGTACCCAATTTCTGAGACATGAACATTTTCCTGCACAGGAAAGGAGAAGAAATGCCAGATAGCCCTGCAGAAACTAAAGTGGGGCCACCTTTCTTCTTGCCCCAAACCACAGTCATACTGATGTGCAGAGAGCTCTTTCCAAAGGACATCATGTGCTTTGTGCTCTCCAATCACACTGGCATGCTCAGCCACTGCATCTCCACTTCTCTGAAGAGGCAGTCTATTGGAAGGAGTCCTAGCAATTGCAGCAAATCAAAAGCATTCTCATAGCCCTTTAAAAGATGTTAAAAACCAAAAAGCCAGAATTCCTTGCTTAGTCAGGGACTTTTGGAAGAAACAGCAAGTTCTCAACTACTCAGGATCCATGCCTTGGGATTAAGAGAAGATTTGGTCCTGTGAGGGGTTCTGTTACCTCATCAGTCAATCACTAAAGGGAAAACTAGATGGGGAAGAAAAATGGATGTGTCTCAGAACCCTACAGTATCTGTGGTGAAGTCATCTCTGAAGGATATTTCAGTCTCTCCCACAAAAGTGTGGGGATTTCTGAGCCACCTGCTTGTTCACTGCTGCCAAAGAGACAAATGCAGTTTTCAGCTCCTTCAGAATATGCTTGAGAGGGTGGAGATGAAGTGAACATCACAGAAACATTTGGTCACTTATTCATCTGGCTCTTCAGGAAAGTATATTTTGATCTCTCCAATTACTTGCTCACCACCAAAGAGAGGAAAAGTTCCTTACATGTGGAAGGGCAGCACACTTGTTCAGAGATGAGCAGGCTCTTTAAAAAGCAGAACAGAAAACAAACTATAAAAAGAACAAGAACACTGAGGACACATTAAAACCTTCTTAGGTATGTTACTTCCAATAATTGGATTTACCTGAATGTTATAGTGTAATCTACTCCATTTTTACTCTGGAACCAGTCTACCAAGCAGCACTGAAACTGATGAGCAAAGGAAACACCACCATGGGAATACTGGCAAATATCCTTCTTTCTTCTCTTCATGGAGCTGCAGTCCCTGCTGGAGAGTAATTGATCTAAAGCAGATGAAAGAGCACAAGCACAAGGCACAATCATCCTTCTCACCTGCCTTCCTCTTTCTTAGCAGTTGTTATTTACTGTTTTCTAAGGTGTCTTATGTTGTCAGCCTTGGTGGTGGTACAGAGAAACAGGGCTAAAATTAGCTTCTGTACAGAAGCTTGGCACAAGATGCAAGGGTCAGCCTTCCAAGAGAAATCACAGAGACTCTCAAGCCCTGTTACAAGAAGGAACTCCTCTTCCTTTATCTCTTATTTGCAAGACAGCTTTCTTGTAGAAGCCCTCAATCAATATGTAATTTAGAGTGAAATCTGGCTGAGAGACAGCTGTGCAAAAAAGGGCAACTTTTCCCACTCCTCACTCTGATCTTGAGAGCCTGGGCTTAGGAGGGGACATTTTTTGGCTACCATGAGACAACTGACACCCACAAATTTGATGAGACTATTAACATTTGTATGGGGGGGTGGAGAGGGGAAGTTGCTCTTCTCTAACCTTCAAGAAGATGGAAAGAGTTGTTTAAAGCAGAACCTAACCCAACATACCAAAACACACAGCCTTTGATGATGCTATTAGCATCAACATCCTTATGGAAACAGAGAACACCATAAATAATTAGAATGCCAGTCAATGGACAGGTAATAACTTCTAAATCAGAGGCAAAACTATGTTAATAAGGCAGCCTCCAGTGTTTGTGCCTCTCTTGTCAGCTACATTCAGGTACCAGTGAAAAAAAGTGCCTCAAGTGTTTAGCATGCCACTTCCATCTCTAATTATGCATGTTAATTGCTACAGTTGATCTTTTCATTAGCAGATTCAATAGTGGCCACTGGAATTCAGGAGTGCCAGAACAGAATGCAGGTAAACTGTACCTAACAACTCTGGTCAACAAGAAAGGAAGAAAAATCCACTCTGGTGGATGCTGAAAAGGTACCATGTCTGTAGGAGGGTAACCTCTTTGGCAGGGCAGCTGGCCTTGGGGAACAAGTGCCTTTTGCCAGTGCAATAAGGACTGATCTACCTGATTAAGAGAGAGGCATGACAAGCTTAAAAGGGATTCACAGCTAGCCTTCTGCTGCTCTGAAAACCATGTGTGGCATGCAGTCTTGGAGTCAACAGCATATGTACAGTGTGAAAGAAAACATAGGAGAGGGCATCTTTCCTGGTAGGAACACTGAGACTACTCTCCTTTCAAGTTCAGGATCTTGCTTCCAGGTGCAGCCAACTCAAAAAGCTTGAAAAGGGATGAACCTCTTCCCTGTGCACTAGATCCTCTTCCTCTCTTGAAGGAATGTTGACACTTGTTGTTGACAAGTTTAAAAGTAGCTTAATGTCCAGTCAAGGCTTCTGCTGCACCTGGTATCCCCAGGGGAGAAATGCAAGGACTCCTTGGCTTGTGGGTGCAGTTCCCAGTGTCCTGCATCTGCAGGATCAAAGCACATGGCCAAGCTCCAAGTGTGTTCAGGTTAGCTGATTTAACTCACAACTGCTTGTGACTTCCCAAAGTCTAGCCACTGACTGCATGTAAATGTGTCAGCCATGCATGCATTCAGGATTTAATGCTCACAGGGAACTGACAGTCTTCTTCCAAAGCAGTAACAGATAGAAAGCAAGGTGAAAAAGGTGAAGAAACCCAATAAGCAGACCACAGCAAAGAGAGAAAGCACCTTCAACTAAAAAGACAGGATAAACACCAACTTAAAGTAGTCATTATCAGCTAACAGCACTGACAGCTTGCTATGAACAGCTCTTGGTTTCCTACATGCACTGTAACAAGTTCCCCTCCTAACCTGACACTACTGATGCAGCTTCACAAAACAGCTTCCAGTGCCCAACACTGCCATGACAATCTGACATAGCCTGGGGTTTGGAGACCTAAAGAAGCAAGTTTTTCTTATCAAATATAAGGTGTTATGAGTGCCTTAAATTAGATTGGAAGAGACTTCAGCAGTACAGAAAATGTCATCTGCTTTTCTTATGTTCCTGATAAATTCTCCCCACTCTGTCATCAACCATTACAAATGCAAAGCTTCTTCCATCTCCTCTGATCTTGCAGGAAAAGAAGAGAAGGAAGTATCTGTAGTGTTCAGTGGAAAATGACCACAGTTAAGGAGTGCAGTCACAGAGTTTAGGATTTAGAGCCAGAATGTGCAGTGGGAGCTCTGACAGAACTTTATCAGCCACAGAGCTGCCAGGCCAAAAAGCAGCAGTGAAATCATCTCCTGCTTACCATAGGCCACAACCATTTTCTGGACTTTTCAGCAATTAGCTTTGCAGTTTAATAAGAAAAACTGTGCCTTATTTGCATTTGGAACATGCTTCATTTCACCTTTGAATCACATGATCAGGCTTTTGTCTGCTAGACAGTATCCATGACCACAGTTTTCCTGTAGAGGTGGACTCTAATCCATTCATACTTTAATCTGAGTGATGATAAGCAAACCAGTTCCTGAGCTTAATCAATATTTAGACAGTGTTAGTAATTTAGCTGAAAAGGCATTAGAGTATGCTTACTTAACAGTGGCACTTCAAAGGAACCTGGTTAAGACACCTTTGGCCAGGTGCTAACACTCCTAGACTTTAAGTTGAGCAGTAAAAAAGCAGTAAGGTTTCATACTACATGGTTACTGGGGGAAGACACCTCATGATCAGCAAGGTGGTCTGGTTTTGGGGAGGAGATGATTACAAGACTCATCTCTTGCAGTCTGAATGTGCTAAGCCCTACATCTTGCCAAACCTAGGGAATGCAACTCCCTACCTCACAGTAGCCAAGGATTGCTTTTGTGCTCTCCCTAGGAAAGATGATAAAGACACAACACAGCTAGAGAGTAAGGGCTTGGGACATTAGCAAATTGGAACAGAAAGCTTTTCCTACTAGAAACCACCTAAATTTGCCCCATCACAGTAAGTATCCACCTAAAAGAGGAGGTAGACCCTATCTGTCAGATGGAGCACTGTACTGCTGCCTTTGGAAGTGATGAGGAGGGACCTGGTACAGCAGCATCAGAGCAGTCCATTCCCTTCACACCACACAGCCAGCAGGGATCCCAGCTCAGTCCTGTTGGCTAACCCAAGCTTGTCAGCTTTGGTCAGATGGCAAACAGCCTTGTGTTGGAGGGGAAGCTAGCAGTCTGGATGGAATCATCTCCACCAAAACTGATGGTCATAGTTTTCTAGTCTCTGTTAGTGAAAACAATGACTTTTGTTCCCCCCCCCCCCACCTTCCTTCAGCTTCAGAGACATAAGCCATGCGTTCCAGGAGTGACAGCACAGAGAGCCCAGCCAGACCAAAGCTGAGCCAGCAGAGGCCCGAAGATCACCAGGAAGAGGTGGCTTCCAGTGGGAAAGGAAACGTGCAGAGCAAGCAGAAGGAGAAGGACGATGTAACCCGAGCCAGTAGCATCCTAAGAAGCCCTAAGGCAGAGAGAAACCAAAGAAGCTCTTTCAAGAAAAGAGAGGATCTCTCTCGTGATGACTTGCTCTTTCTGCTTAGTGTCCTCGAGGGGGAACTACAGGTGACTGACTGTCTTCTTCTATACTCCACACTTCCCCCACTCTGCCAACTCACCACAAGCACACCATGCTTTCACCTTAAGGAAATGCCATACCTACTTTCATCAGGACATACAGAAGCTGCCAAGTACATAAAACCAGAACTTAGTAGCTATTACTGTGGCTATCTGCTAGAAAAAGTGATCTTTACACCTCCCCTAAATGCAAATAAAATTAATTCACAAGGAACCTGTATCAAACTAAAAACCACTCATGGTCCATGTGAGGGATCATGTAGTTCTGAAAGCAAAGAACTCCCAAAACTTTCCTACTGCACTCCCCACACTAAGTACCTTACACAGTATTTCTCATTCTAAAACCTAGCTGGAGAACACAGAGACATTTAAGATCTGTTACTTAGTTGTTTCTTCTCTCCCCTACCCTATGAAGTCATGAGCATTACTCCCCATCAATCAAATCTTGTGCCAGATCACAGGAAGTAACTCACTCAACAACAGCCTAACAACTGCTGGAAAATAAAAGACATCAATCCAAAGAGCCATTTGATTTCCCATAATATGAAGCAGAAGTGCTGCATGCCCCTTAGCCCAGAAGGTACTGCATTTTGAAGAGTATTATTCTATCTGGAAAAGGAGCCAGCTGCAAGTGGTCAGTGATGCTTAACCTGCTCCCCATGTCATGTCAGGCAGTGGGAACCAGATTTCCAGTGAGCAGGGAGAATATTTCTGCAGCAGGCTGACTGCATAAAAGCAGTGGTGACCACTTCAAACTGCTCACAGGCAGAGGAAGCAGCCAACTGCCTGAGTGGCATAAATGGATGGATGTATCCCAAGGTTTCAGAGCTTATTCCCTATACAGTGCCCAGGTAGTTTCACTCTTAACAGGTATGGATTTCCATGATAATCCATACATGCTTCAGATGCAATATGAATATTTGCCAGAGGTACCAATCTCTGAGGATAGATCCAAGGCAAATTTCTACAGAACATTTCATTATGCCAAGGGAATCATTTCCATGGCTGCAAAATATTTCTCTCTTGCTCACCTGCCCTTTCTTTCTTATTTTAGATTGAAATTCAGATGTCATACACTCCTCCAAAGCAGCTCTCTCCTCTTTGAAACAGAGAGATGAAGTCTGTGTGTCTATACATACACACACACACACATCACACTTGTTTAATAGAAATATATATAAATAACACATACATATGCCAATTAAGATGTAAAACTGGAACAAAGTGAAATGAGACACTGGAAAACAATGAGGCTGCCATTAACAATTTAAGTCATGTCTGACATTACAAAGGAAGAGAAACAAAAACAAGTGAGAAGTCATTCTTTATTCCTTGTTTTCCACCTCCTGTAATGCCAAGGCACACTTCTGAAGAGAAGCTGTCAATCCAACCACTAATAAATTCCAAAGTTAGATGTTGTTAGTCTCTAATCCCAGAAGATTTAAGATGCACAAAGATCTCTCTCCTATTGTTTCCCCACAATGATTAAGGATCAGAAATAGATTATTTCATGAGTTGTTTTCAAACATAGTCACAAACAGGGATACAGAAGTGCTCCAGACCAGAGCAGTCAGTGTTACCCCCTCCTGCTAACAGCCTTCTTTCTGATTTCCTCCATTCTTAGTCTACCCCTCTAGGATTAGCATGCACTTTGGTTTGCTTTTAACTGAGATCACTGCAGACAATGGATGTTAGAGAACACTACTTCATGTAGTTATGTCACCATAAAGGAGGCAGGAGGCAACCTCCACCACCAGAGGATGCAGGAGGAAAAAAACAAAGAGATGGACACAGCCCATGGAGAGGTGGAGATCTAACCCAGCTTCCACCCCCTGTGGAAACATTCCTCTAACCTGCTGTTCTCAAGGAAGAACATCACCATTAGAAGTGAGACTCTGAGCCAGTTGGCACAATATTTGCAGCAGCTATTCTGTCCCCTCCAACTTAACACCACCTCCTCTTAATCATGAGCCTTTAAAATGCTTTTTATTTAGCATTCACTTACCAAGTGACAATAACCCTTACAGCAGCTACCTCCAAAACATCTGAAGCTGCAAGGTTGCTTCTTACCTGAGGGGATGTCCCCATGTGTGTGCACATCTAGATGTCTGTGAGCACCCACAGGCATGCACACATACATAAGAAAGTACTTAAGCATTGATGAGGAATTTATTCAGAACTAAAGTACTTCCCCTCAGGCTTCTTGACTGTCTCCATGTTATTTTGGGACACATACACAGCATTCCTAAAATGTCTTTTAGTTTCCTTCAAATCAAAAGCTAACCTGTAAATACACATGCACAGTTTAACAAAAGCAAACCTTTCTGTTTCTGCAGGCTCAAGATGAAGTCATAGGAGTACTCAAGGCTGAAAAAATTGACTTGGCTTTGCTTGAAGCACAATATGGCTTTGTCACTCCCAAGAAGGTGTTACAGGCCCTCCAGAGAGATGCTATTCAAACAAAGGCTGAGCAATGGCAAGAAGACATCTATGAGAAGCCTATGGGAGAGGTATGAATGTCTAACTGCTATTGAAACATAATTCCCACCAAATTCAACAGATAAAAATATCTCCCTGACTTCAGGGGAAGAAAGGAAGTGAGCTCTAAGTCTAGAATCTAACCTGAGTTTAAGTGAGAGCAGAAGAAACTCCAAGTCCAGTAGAGTTCTTAATAAAACCAGTACCTAATGATCCTCATTTTCCCCAGCACACTGAGGGCTCTAAACACAGCCAGATACCATTCTGTAGAATTTCAACTCTGCTAGTTTGGGCACTGGGGGTTTGTTTTTCTTTTCTTTCTGTTATCCAAGTTCACACCCCATTGGTCTCCCTGAGGTTCCCTTTCCAGTGGCTGCTTAAGGGCCCATCCAGCAGGGTTGTCTCCCTTGACACATCTCATGCTCTCTGACAATGTTACCTGAATTTCATTCCTGCCCTGCAGTGCAATCACTGGACATCAGAATCATTCATACTAGAACATGGGAGGTTTTCCCAAGGAAGTGTCTCCCCTTGAATTGAAATAAACTTTTTAATACACTGCTCAGCATAGATAATCATCATAAATACAAAAGCTGAAATTAGGAATAAACTTCTTCTGCCAAGTGTTTTCCAAGCTGTCTGAACAGGAATGTTCCTGAGGAGACAGACAAAATTATGTTAGGCAAAAGGTCACCACCCATTTCAGAGACTCAGAGGTTAAAAATCTATGGCTATAATCTGAAACAGATAAAGTTCAACTGTGGAGGTTAAATTATTTTACAACACTGTGGCATTATCTCACTGAAACTTCCAGCACAAATGACAATGATTTGAAGAGAAGTCCAGGAAAGTCTGAAAACAAATACAGTCTGTTACTTTAAGTTTCTACACCTTCTTCCCTTCTTAGACTTCATGGCAGAGAAAGGATTTCTACCACCATTAGATCTGGCAATGCCAAAAGGCAAAGGTAAACACCCTGAGAGCAACTGAAATGCTAGAAGGGCCATTGGCACTGTGTGTGCCTTGATAAACCAAAGGATACCATCATCAGCAGGCAGCTCCCAGTTTCACTCTAAAAATCCACCCCAATGCAGTTTCCAACTCTCCCAAATTACATCAGAGATACATTTAGGCTTTGCCTGGATGTTTTAAACACTTACAGAAAGCAGCCACAAGCCCGGGAATGGAGAATTTCACTTTCCTCTTTGCCACCATGACAATGTGCCTTTGCACCTGGCTACAAACCCTCTGCTCCTCTACAGCATGAGTGTCTCACTCCTGACAGCTCAGCCTTCTACCTCCTCACACAGAGGGGCTGCCCAAAACTTACCTGAAAATCCAGTGAATCTCAGAAGGCACCTGTGAGATTACTGATCCTTTAGCATTCTCTCTCAGCCCCCTTATCTATCCTCAACTTTAGGAAGTTTCTTGGCAAAACTGGTGAAGAATCTGGTGAAAGTTTGATCTTTACTCCCTAGGAACAAGATTCACAGAGGAAGAAATGTAGCAGAACAGAAACACATCATCTCCTGCAAAACCCAGGAGCAGTGTGACAGAACAAACCCATATCTTCCCTGGCTAGGAGATTGATTTCTTCTGAAAGCAGAAGGCTTTCTCAGCCAAATTTGCTCTACAGCTTTTTTCCTGCAACCTAACAAATGCCAGATAAACTTACTCTGCTTCCTCACACTTGAGGATACAATACATTGCTTTATGTTTAAAGGGACATAAAAGACTTTTCTGGACTGACACAAAAGCCTGGGCAGGTTTTCCATCTTTACATGGTTTCTAGATCTAGTCAGTTATTCATGGACAAAAATAAATCTGGCTTCAGGTTCAACTGCCACTTCTCTTCAACAGAAAACAAACAGGATTCAATAGCCTAGTAAATGCAAAATAACAGCATAAGAACTATTCTCCCAGACTAAAAGAAAAAGAAACCAAAATAAACTTTGTAAGACAAAGAAAAATATCAAAGAAGGTGATGTAGAAAGAGATGAAGATACTGCAGATTTTATGGTGTCTTTCTCATGTTCCAAAAC
This sequence comes from Galbula dea, assembly GCA_013399015.1. Lineage (NCBI taxonomy): Eukaryota > Metazoa > Chordata > Aves > Piciformes > Galbulidae > Galbula > Galbula dea. Next base: position 185,447 of record VWZX01011305.1, on the reverse strand, counting down.
TTGATGAAATCAGAAGGCCAGCCTGCTTTCTAACTCTCTCCAGCTTCCAGCAACACAGGCAAAGAGAAACAAAACCTGATGCCTCACTGTTTTCAAGTGTGATGAACAACACCTCCTACCACCTCAAGAGCTCCTCTAAGAACAGTGAAACTAGAAGCAAGCCAGTATTTGCATTGGGCAATTCCAAACTGAATCCATTGGTAAAAGCTCAGTGCCAATCAAGTCAGGGAAAGATGCATCTTCATCAGCCTTTCACTAAAGGATAACTGAAGTGAGATAACTAAGCTGGGAAGTGTTGGTCCCAACCTGCCAAGGACAACAGCTGTAGAGCACCAAGAAGTCACAGTCAAAGGAAGAGACTGAAACAGGAATGTTGATAACATGGCATTATTAACATTATTCTCAACAGGAATAAGATTGCCCTGAATTTTATACAGAAATAGAACTAACTTGAGGATTTTTAGCTTGCTCCCAGTTCCACAAGCCAATGCTGCTGATTTTCCCTTGTACTGTACAGCATGTTCCACTCTTAATTCTAGCAGAAAGCCCATATGGGTAGCAAGAACAAAACACCAAATCAATTAAGGTTTTATCACTTCCATTTTTAACAGAAGACATTTATACTGCTGCTTATTAGTCCCCTGTGGATTTTAGCCAAGAACTGTAGGTGCTGAATCAATGTGAGTGCACATAGAAATGGGTATTTCAGGGTTAGCATTTGGCCAGAGTGATTTGAGGAATGAGAGGCTGCTGGAGCCTGCTCTGGGGCCAGGATCTCACTTTAGCAGAGGTTCCCATTGCTCTCTCTCTCTTCTGCTGGATATATGGGGTCAGCTGCAAGATCTCACAGGGAAAATGCAAGAGTCAAACCTGCTCCTCAGGAAAGTGCCCTTATCTCACAGAGGGACACAACAGAGCTTCCAGACAAATCACAGAGAAGCACAGCAACCCAGAACCAAAGGGAGGTGCTTGGTCAAGCAGGGAGGGGGAGGTACTGGTGCCCAGTAACTCACACAAGGGTCACAAGGCCAAATGCCCCTACCTGTTATTCAGTTTCCAGGCAGATTTCCAGTGTCTGCATTAATTATGATATAGGACATGCTGCCTCCCCAATTCTACACCAGGAGACAGGCCCAGCACTCTCTCATCCATCTCTTCCAAATGGAATCCCAAGCTCTTGCTCTCCACCTTGGCCCCATCCACAACAGCCACATGCCAGTTGCAAGCACTCACAGTAGCATGGATTTGAGAGCATTCCTGAGAAGAAAACCCAAATGCATCTCTAATCTGAGCAACAGGAAGAACCTGCAACATGAGAACAGCTTTGATCCAGCAGCTTATTTACTTGTCTCTCTTATCCTTTCATGTATCAGGTCTCCCCAGGACACTATTGTTCCTCCTTCCACCTCCCTGCCTTGAATACACACCTCACCCACCCCAGATACCAGTTTGATAGCCAGACTGCTAAGTTCAAGACAGACAAAGGCACAACTGTGAAGTGAAAGGCACTGGCATTGCTCATGGAGAACTGCAAAACAAAAACCTGGGGTCACTACCTTTCTTCTTGTACATCCACTGCTCAAATGAACCTCTTGTAGCTGTTCAACAAATGCTCTAGAGCAAGCAAAATATACTGAAGCCTTCAACACTGCTGGCAGGTCTCATACTCTTCACACTCAACAACAGAGAAGCAAGAAATTGGCTGCCTTCTCCATCTGCCCTTGCCCTGAGGGCTGAGACCAGCAAGCACCTTAGTGCAAGGCTGATGCAGGAACACAGCTGCAAGCAGCACTCCCTCAGAGCTTGATCCAAAACCAGAAGGCAAGCTGCTTTCCAAGAACAGCATATATGCACCTGACAGCATGACCTTCAAAGAATCTGAAGTGCCAGTGTTTCTTGTGGGGAATCACTGGGCAACTGGAAGCAGTTTTGCTTCCCACACTGCCCATTTGTGAGTTCCTTCCCATCAGTAGAGAGTGAAGCAACACCAGGGCAGCTTTATCTGCTAGGACAGACTAGAGTTCAAAGGAGACACTGGGCTTTGAGCTCAACAGTTCTCTTTTCCAGAAAGGATAAGAGGATTCCTGTGTTGAGCTGGTGAGGGAGGCAGTCTCCAGAGGGGAGAGGGAACAAGCAGAGAACACAGATTCTCACACATACAGGCTATTCCCAGGTCTTCAGAGGGTCTCCAGTGATCCCCTCCTGAAACTTCAACTAAACCAGTAATGCCTAAAACCCCTTCTGGTTTCATACACATACTTGGCACAACTTGGTCCCATACTTACTTCTAAATCATAAGAGAAATCTCAGATAGTTTCCTCTCTATTTGTGGAAATAATGTTTCTTACTAGCATAACTCCAGTGAATAGTTCTGCTAATACCTCTGTGGGTTCAAAAGATCTAGAAGTTTTTACCAAAACCTAGAATAGATGATTAAATTCAAACCCCTCTATATAATAATAGTTCAAAGCCCAGCAGAAATCCTTGGGAAAGGGGGAGGAATTTGATGCTCCAAGCGTGGTCCAGAGGTGCCACCTGCAAGGCAAACCCCTTAACAGCATGTGAAATTGGAGGAACAAAGCAGGAAATGCCACTGTTCAACAAAAACACTTGCAACTACTTCAAAATGTAGCATTTGCTTCTTCCAGAAGCCATGCTGAGAGCAAGCACAGGAGACAAGCTTATCTTCCACTCTTGCTTCTATCATGCAGTTAGTGTGACACCAGAGGAAAACTGCTTTTTGAGCTACCTGTCTGCCTTGCAAAGGCTATTTAATGCTCTCCTTCTCTAGGCAGCTACTGCTGTTCAGCCAAAAGCCAGTCCTCTAGTGTGGGAAACAGAGGCTGCTTCTGCCAAGACACATTATGGCACTGTAGTGATCCATGAGAAAAGCACAGTGTGGGAACAGCAACTGGTAATTAGTAGCTGTTGAGGATCAGTCCTGGCAGGAGAAGGAAGAACAGAAGGTGACTGAGGCTCCTGCAAAACTCTTAGTTTTCTAATTGATTGGCATTAAATAGAACTAAACCCTTTCCAAATTGATGCCAAAGGACCTGGCCATTAGGCTATTAAATGCATTTGATATCATTAAGTCTCTCTTAAAAATCTTTCATTAATGAAAGCCTGAGCAAGGAAGAGTTTCAAAAGACTTCAAGGGCTTTTGCTTTCTTTGTAGCTTGATAAAGTTGTAGAGAAACAGAAAGAAACTCACAGGAGAATGCTGGAACAACTTCTGATGGTGGAAAAATCCCACAGCCAGACACTGTATCAGCTAGAGGAGGAGAAGAGGAAGCACAGCAAGTACATGGAGAAAAGTGATGAGTTCACAAACTTACTGGAACAAGAACTTGACAGGTAAGGTTACCTCTTGCCACAGTACTAAGAAATAGCTGCAATTTAACATTATGGCTAGGAATCTGTCTACTTTCTCATTCTGTGTCCACTAAAAACCAGTTTGATTTGGAGAGTGCAGCTGTCAAACATGGCTAATGATTCCTAAATAATACCACTGGCTACATCCCCAGCAGCAGGTGAGGTAGGGCCAACAGCTGACAGACTCTTCAGCACTGCTGCCAGGTGACAGGCATGTTCCAGTCCAGAGAAGGGAGCAAGGCATGCAAGTGGGGGGAGTTAGGAGCAAGGGGAAGCAGGTGGAAGATTTAGCATGTCTAAGATGCTGAGGGTACACTCTAGTGTGGAAGTAACAGAACAGGAGATCAGCCATGCAGCCTCTGAAGGCAGAAGGAAAAACATGAGGGCAAGTAGATGATGTCTGAACAGACCACAGAGACAGAGAGAGGAAACCAAGGCAGAGGATAATTCACAGAAAGCTTGGAAGATAAAAGCTCCACAGACTGGCATCAGGGTTGGCATAAAAACCATAAGCCCTAGCTTGATTAGTGAGTGTTAACCTAACAGTGCCATAGCTTCTTCAAGCACACTGCAAGGTTTCAACACCAGGTCTCAGAAGAATTAAGAAGAGTTTAATGTCATTTACTGTCTTTTAAAAAGCCACTTTGAACTATGGCTTCTCTCAAGCTGCAGTAGAACTGAATACACCTAAGGAATCAAAAAACCAAACTGAAGAACATTTTCTATTCCCCAGATAGCTACTCCAGGAGATAGCAGAACATTGTCTCTGTTTCCTTTTGCTCAGGAACAGCTTCCAGATGGAAATGTTTGGGTGTGAGAATGTCAAGCCTGTTCTAAACCCATATTATGCAGAGATAATTCTTGCTCTGCTCTGCCTGTGCACCATCCTGTTCCATGGTTTCTGGCAGCATTCCCCCTTGCACTACACCTCACTCCTGCAGGTCTGTCAAAGATAGCAGATGTGCTTCCCACCCAGGACACAGACATAGTTCTGGTTTGCAGTTAAAGAGGCTGGGGGAGAACAAAAACCTTTTTGCTTCCCAGAAAAATGCATACAGATGCAGGCAAGCAGCAGCACAGGCAGCAAAGCACATCCAAAGTCCTCCCACAAAACACAGAACTGACTTCTTCCTTTAAGAACTGCTTTTGGGAAACATCATTCTAGCAGGAACCAAAACCTGAGCTGAAGAGAGGTTGTTATCTCTGCTCTTTTTCTCAAGAAACCCTGCAACACTCATCTCTGAGACACAGCTAAACAGTTACAGTTGCTAAAAGTGGCAAAATGTTACAGCAGACACATGTGCTCACACAGCATGAAAAGCTGAACAGAAGAAAACAGCAGAGTCCTTTTAGTTTTTGCTTCTTGTGAAAACAGGGTAGACATGGGATTAAAACTCTCTTCCCTGCCCCTCCTCCATATTCCTCCCAAGATGACTATAAAACATTCACCATTCTTATCTGTAGCATTTAGTCTATCTGACTGGGGTGGGGAGGGGACAGGGAAAGGCAGGGGGGTTACACTAAGATGCCTCAGCAGAGCTTAGAGGATGTAATAATAGATTTCAGATCAAGTCTCCATGTTTGCCTTTCCTTTGGAGGACATACTTGATGTGGAGAACCTTAAGGGGGTGTGATGTCACGTTGAGCTGATGCCAAAAGCTCTGCCAAGGAATGTCCCCATCAAGATCACCATGCAATTGCCTGCTGTAACAGAAAACAAACCCCAAACTCCACCACAAATCCACAACCCCCAAAAAGCACTCAGCAAGTTAAGGCCCAGCTCTTCCTAGATTTAAGTCTTCTCAGGATGTAAATGTTGCATTTGGGTTAAGAAAACAAAGAGAACTCTATGAATCATAAAGTTTTCTACATAAAGCAATTACAAATGTATGTCTGCAGCCCCTTCAACACAGCAACAGGGACTCCAGAATATTCAGAAGAGCAGTAAGTGTTCATCAGTGAACTTTCCTCACCTTCTATTCAAATAGTCTTTTATCAAAGAGCAAGGCTCAGCACATGCTGCTAGCACCCCTGAGGAGTATGGAACACAAGGTACCTCAGTAACAGGAGACTGTGTGATCATGTGTGTCCCATGTGATGGGACAGTGATGCTGAAGCATTGAGAACTAGTCTGACAGCAAGAATAAAGAAAAGGATCAAGAGAAAGCATTTCTTCTTTCTTATGCATGTGCTCAGGAAGAAGAGAACTGAAGAATTCTTACATGAAAATGTAAGAATTTGTCAGAGGATGATGTTTTAGGAAAATGAGGGAAGCCTCCTCCACTCCCAGGGCCCTTCTGTCTCCATATATGACATTTCTCACTGCAAGGGTTCCAAAATAAGTTTGGATCATGCAAAAAATATCAGCAGTCTTCACTGACTCAGGAAAACTCTTCACCAGAATCATTTGAGAACCCCTTTGACTTTATAGCAGGGCAAGAAGACTAAGGGAAGAAAGCCAACAGAAGGTTTTGGTTTAGCTCTCAGTTCACATTCACAAAGGTCATAGAAAGAAGCTGGTCCAAAGAAGAAGAGAACACAATTGTTTAGATATAACCTTGACATTCCTAAAAGGAAGCTTAGTTCTTCCAATCTATGCAAGGAAAAAAGCTAAGGCAGCCAATCAGGCTCTGTTCCACTGCAGGAGACATTTCTCACCCAAACACCAAGCAAAGGGCATTCTGTGCTTGCTGCTCCAACTGCTGCCCTTCTCCAGCTCCTTCAGTTAGTTAACATGACCACCTGTTCAGTGACACAGGTTAGAAGGGATGGTTCAAGGTCTCCAGCACACCCTGCAGAGCACAGGGCTAAGGGCACAGTCAGATCAGCTTGCTTGGCTTCTTCTCCAGCCCATCACTAAAGATCCCCAAGCCATTCTGCTGCCTGCCCAGGCTCCTGAGTGCTCTTTGCTGTCCCCACAAGGAGACCCTTTCCCTCACTTTCACTCTTCTGGTCTGGCTTCTGCCCCATGTTCATACTGGAACTGCTCTCATTAAAAGCTCAGTAACCTCCCTTTTGGCAAACCTTTGCACCTAAATCCATCCTCACTGTCTCTGATCTTTTGGCTGCCTGGGACACAAATGAGTTTTCAGCACTTCCTTGCCATCTTACCCACAGAGGTTTTGTGACTCCAGATGGTCTCATTTCTCTAAGTGTTTCCATAGTGTACTCTGAGTTGGAAACTTCTCATTGCCCATCACTTCTCTACCCACAGGACCCCACAGGTCTCTTCTTTATCCATGTACTCTCTGTGCTTCTCCTCCCAGAATCTCAAAGCCAGCCATCATCTCAAACCTGCTCCAACCATCACCACCATGACAACAAATCTCACCCTTTGGCAGCAACCTACCATCATTCCCAACCCCATGAGACCAGAGGGAAATTCAGTTTTTCATCCTCCTGCCCTTGGCTTCATCCTTAAGGTTCTCTAATCCCTGGGGTAACAAAGACACACAGCCTGTCACACCTAGGCACATTTGCCACCTGACTCCTTCTATATTTAACTCTCAAATTCTTTATAGTACCTCTGAGAGCAGATAAAATCCAGTTTAAAAACCTCACCAAACAAACTGTGCAAACAAAGAACTAAATCCTTCTTCTGGCCCTCACTTCATCAATGTTTTCAAATCATTGTCACATTTGGTAGTTCCAATGTCTCTACACTGGAAACCCTCTCATTACTGCATTAAGGCTCTGAACTTCACCACTACACTCTTACTCTCTCCTGCAGTGTTATTACATGGCCTAAACATCACCCTAGAAGTGTACCAGAATTAAACCAGATTATGTTATAACACTGCTCAGGTATTGAGGAGGTAAAATAACATGGTTTCATCAAACTAAGCACTCTAGGTTAAACAGCCTTTTTTGTTGAAGTGTGCTAAAAAGTGCAGTGTGTTAGCATGTTGTCAGCATAACACTGGTGCACTTGAATATTGAATTCACACACTGGAATGACAACAGCTTGTGTGTCCAGCTCTGGAAAATTCAATCTTCTCTAACAGTGGGTATCATAAATATTTGCTGGTTCTCTCAATGAAGCCAATATAACATTCTAAGAAGCAGAACCTTATCTCTATAGAGAGCTGCAGTAAAAAATAAACACTGTTGGCTTCTTTATTCTGCATGTGTTACCAGCAGTTTTTAATTTCATGCACACTGAACTATTGTTGCAGATTGCATTGTACTCAAATGCAATCATTTCCTCTCAGCTCTCTGGCAATGACTTCTATATATTACATATGCCTGAGAGTATGTCTTGCAAGTTGGGAAATGGCTGCCAGATCTCTCTACATTTGACCTTTGTCCTGGGTATCTTAAGTGTTCTGCAGGTCAGTAAGAGACCCACCACAAGCAAAAGATTAGCATTCTTATTCTCCATTCCACTCCAATGGGACAGTCCCACTAATAACACCACTGAGGCATGAAGGCAGACTCAAGGAAGTGATGTACACAGATTAATTACCTCATGCTTGTATGTGAAAAGCAGTGTAGCACTGCACCCCCTAACTTCCAACAGATGCTGTGAAACCAAAACCTTGTCACAACTCAAGGATCCAAAGATCTTTACAGCAGTTTCTGAGCACGATGGAGGGTGAAAATAATCTATCTTAAAGCAAATCAATTAATGGAATCCAGGTTAACAAAGGGATGAAAAACCCCAAACCTCTGAAATGAGGTCACATGAGGTTTATTCAAAACAAAGATTAAGAATAAATACCAATGGAAACAGAGCTCTCAGCTCAAGACAGCTGAGGCACTCTCAACTGAGGCACTCTCTAGATCTGTGGTGCAATCCTAAATTATTCCACCCACTGGAATCACCAAGCAGGTGCAAGATCTGGGTGATAACCATTTGTCATGCAACCCTACTGACACTGCTGAAATGACAGAGAGAAGTGAGGCCCAGCTCAGTTTTCTAACTTCTGAGCAAATAAGATGTCAGTTCACTGCTTGAGGCACACTCTCTGTCCTGCCTACCAGCCTATCCTGTACTGTGAGGCCAGGGAGAATGAAAAGCCCTTTGTCAAAGCATGTTCTCTGACACTGCCACCCTCTCTCCCCTTCTGAGTGAGGAAAGTGATGGTCATTGCCACATGTCCTCCCTGCAAAAGGGCATAAATTCTCCTGAAAGGGATGACCATGGAAAAGGGCCCTAGTGGTAGCTCCTGGTCAGCACTTTGAGTGTCAGCACTCCAAGGGAGAGATGATCTTTCTAAGCTGGCAAGTCTCACAATACTTCTGGCTCTTGTAAATCAACACCAATGCCATACACTCTCTTTGGAAGCTAGCCAGTGGCCAGCAAGGGTGATGCAGCACTGGCCAAATATGCTGATGGTGAGGCAGTGCCCTCAGTAACTAAGCACTGGCTCTAGTCAGCAATTTACACTTCCAAATAAGCCCAAGTGCAGTGCTCCTCGTGCAGCACAACACAACTAGCCTCATCACAAGCAACAATAGAAGGAGATGACTGCACCAAGACCTGTGCCCAAAAAAAGACAGGGTGCACTTCTGATTCACTGCAGGGTGGGGCTGAGACAGAGGGAGATATTGGCACAAGCTTTTGTAACTGGAGTTTGAAAAGAAAACACACAACATCAGACAGAGAGGAGAACCTATAAATTGTTCTCTGAGAGAGTTTGACACTGTCATCATTTTCCAGGCCAAACAATTGCTATGGGAAAAGTTACAGTCCTGGTAGAGTGTGGGGGAGGAGAAGTCTCCAAGAAGTCAAGATCTTCCTTGCAGCTGAAAAATTTAAGTAACTTACATGGACTATAATTAGTTTTATATCTTAGGAAGAGGCAAGAGAAAAATGGCCATGAGAACTGAGAGTGCAGGTCACACAGCAGTAACCAAGTTTCCCATGGCATACTATGGCTTTCAATGCACTTATGCCCAGCCACAAATTCTCTGAGCTTTATATACACATGAGAGAGCATGGCCAGGAGGTTAAGCAAAAGGTCACAGCATCAGTCTCTGTGCTAAGACACTAACTTTCAATAGAGAATGAAAATCAGTAGCACTCAATCTCCTGAGAACAGAGATTACTGGAAAAAATGACTTAAAAATAAACTCCAAGCTCTTTTTGCATGATAAGTTGGGTTTGCACATAACTACATCATTATTTTCTTTGCTTCTTGACCCTAAAATGCAGACTGTATAACCTTGCAGGAAAACACACCACACTTGGGCAATGGATTGCATAATCCACTTCATGTCTGAAGAGCAAGAGTGTGAACACAGGTTGTGTTCAACACTGGAACTTTTCTGCTGAAAAAGAACTATAAAGCACCTATTTTGGTGACAGACACAGACCCACAGCACAGAAAACCCTAAGGTGAGAGTTTCAGTGGGCTGCAGCAAGCTCTGCTCCATGCCAGGTGGAGAACTACTTTCTCCCCCCTCATCTCAACCACACACCCCCTGGGATAAAAACCTGGCAGAACAGCCCCTGGAAGGCAGAATTTGAAGGAACTCCAAAGACTGAGCAGGAAGAGAGCCTTAACCAGTCCCTTCACCCTCCTACAGAAAAGTCTGTGCTAGGAACATGACTAGGAAAAGCTACAGCTTGCACAGATACACTGACAACAGAAAGCTCCTGCACTAAAGGCTCTCAAGCCATCACTTGCATTACCAACAACATTGATTTTTCAAGCAGAAAAGTCTCAAACTCAACAGTTGTGCTGGGGTCATGATCAGGCTACTGAAAGGGGAGAGGGGAAGCATTTCGCCATAGGAAAAAAGAGGTTCATCTACCCCCTCCCCCCAAAATAAAAGGAAATTAATAAGGGACCAACAAGAGTAAAAACACCCAGACAGCTAACTGATTTATGCCTGCCAAATTTGGCCTTGCATCAGTTACCTTCTCCCAGACTCCACCTTTGCCAAGAGTGTTGGAGACTGAAGGGAAGCTCACTGAATCCAGAACATAGCTTTCAAATGCACATTTGAAGTGGATGAGCTAGACCTTGCACAGGTCTGCTGTTGTTCTCTGCCCAAGATACTCCTAGCAGCTCCAGGGGAGACAGCAGCAGGTTATGGCACTGTAAAAGAAAGCTTCCTAAAACTGCTCTTTGGAGCAATTTCCTGGCCAATACCTTTGAAGTTACCCATTGTGCTTGAAATAAGGAAAGCTGATCAAAACCCTGCAGCCTGAACATAGCTCAGCACCTTTAAAAGCAGCCAGACTCTTGGCTCTTACACATGACTGGGAACTTTCTTAGCCTCAGCACTTTGATTCACAGGCTCTTCCAAGTCACCAGGGAAAAACAAAGATCCCACAGACATTACAAGGGTACAGGTAACAAAGCTGGGTTCTTCCTGAACTCTTCTTTCCACCTCAGTCATAGTTGTTACTATTCCCCTGGCACTTCTCTCCATGCCATGCTAGTCTCCTTCCTCTCCTAACCTGGGAAAAATATCTGAATGCAACCAGCCAAGCCTGTGGGGAAAGAAAGAAAGAAAGCCAGGCAAAAAAAGGAGCCTCTGCACCTTACTCTGCCTTCCATTTGATTTGTTAGGCTAAGAATTTTAGGGTTAGCAGAAAATACTTAGCACTGTCAGCCTTATTCTGACATATCCATTTCTGACTACTAGGATCAGTATCCTGCAATTTGCATTGAAGTCATCAAGACTTTGGATGTTTGCTTGCTCTTGTTAGACAAGATTTCACATGTTTCTCATTTGAAAATTTCATCTTCCATCCAAGTGGGGAAGTGAGAAGCAAGACACACTCCTTGAAATCCTAAAATTCTCCCTGCTTTGCAAGAGTCTTGCCAGCTAAACTCAGGCTATCTTTGCATTCCATGAGTCACTCTGTCCCTAGCTGGCCTTGGATGAACACCCTCTCTGGAGAAAATTATTTAGCTTTTTGTGTCTCTGCAAGTTTGCTATAAACCTTCAAGATCCTTATAGACTAGATTTAAGGATTGCCAATAAAAAACACAGATTTTAAATGCACTTAATGAAAAGCACTACAGTAAAACTCCAAGGACCTTGTCAACATGCTCTTAAAGCTTCCCCATTGCAGCAGAGCACCAGATCCAGAAATCTCTGCTATTAATTGCTAGTCATCCCCAACTCTTACTGAAATATCAGCCCTCTAGAGATCAGCTTGGGTTCAGTTCTCTCCTGGTCTCTGAACACAATGGAACAGCCACCACTATAGCTCTGACTGAAGGAGCAAGGAATAAGCCCAGAGGTTAGAGAGTTCAAATCTCCTGAACACTGAGGACTGCTGTTATCATGTGCATGAGCTGCTTTAGGTCTCCCTGAGTGCAGCATTTGGCCTAGAAATAAAAGGTGACTAACATATACAGTGCTGAAGCCATAGAAGGGCACAAAACCTGAGCTGATTGATCTTCCCAAACCCTCAGTTTAACAAAGGCTAAGGAGGTTGAAAGAATAATGTCTTGCAACAGTGGGCATTCAACAGCTCAGTGTGGAACTGAATCCCCATCTTCTGGGCTCTGCAGTAACTTCTGCAGCAAAGAAAGGCAAGGCAGCATTCCAAACCAAGCCTTTCCATGAATTATAGATCAGGCTGCTTTCCTTACATGTTTGGAAGCATTATCAAATTTGAAGATTAGTCTAGGCTAAATTTCTTGTCCATAATCAATCTTATGCTTAAGCTAACCACATATAATTTCAGCTTTCACTAGTAGCATTTAACTGCAGTGTGTAGTTTAACGCTTACACAGGCAAGATCTGAGTCTCACAAGAGTATACACAACCTTGCCCTTGGGTATGATGATTACTAAATGCAAAGATAGTTGGGTTTATGATAGCCCAGAAGCATCCAGAGTATTTCTTGGAGAAAACTGAGAAGGATTCATGATAAAAATAGAAACATAGAAAGGAATTTGCAAAGTGCTCAGAATAAAATAAGCTTTTTAGCTTAACTACAACTTTGAAATGGTCCTAGCACCACAAGCCAGGATCAGGCAGTAGAGCAGCATTTCAAGAAAAAAAAGAGTTTGGTTTGAGAAGATTATGGGAAGACTTTTGGGATAGGATGCACCAGCATAGCAGAAAGCTGGCAGGTGCAAAGGCAGGCACAGTTCAGGATGACACATCAATTAGGGAGGCAAGCATTAAAACTCTCTGTTCTTGGAAATAAAGCAGCAAAGTAGCTCAGGAAGTTTGACAGGAAAGAGCAAACAGCATTTCAAGCAAGCAGAGATGGAGGGTGGGGGAGAAGACAGCCAAAGAACAAGGGTGCAAAGGCTCCTATCAAATTCAAGTCCAACAATCCAACATAAAAGCTAGACTCTCTAGTTTTCCATGTGGACATGGGCAGAAGATGCTTTGCAGAGTGTGTGAGAAGAAACCATTCAAAGGAGTCAGATTATACTCTTGATAAAGGATTGAAATCAGAAGGAATCAGTCATGCTCATGTAAGAGCTGCAACAAAAAAGGGACAGCAGAAAAGTGGAGAGTGAAATGAGAGAAGTGCATTTATCTCTGTAAAAGCAAACCCAGACTTTCTGAGAGTTGAAGCTCAGATGTAAAGAGATCATCACAGAAATGCCAGGCTACTGACCATCACTCCAAACCAATGCCATACACCACCCAGTGATGAGAGGTAGGAAGGGCAGAAAGAAGGGCAACCTGCAGTTATTCTGACATGCTGGGTAAGCATCACACTAGAGTATAACAGAAGAGCAGTTTAAATACTCAGACTTTTTGTAAAGCATCTAAATTTCAACAGTAAGGAGAATTTAGGGGCTTTGTTCTTACTAAAGCCATGAACTAGTCCACACTGTAAACATTGAGAAGTCAGAGATGAATAAGTTCTCAAATTCAACCTGTTTGAGGTTAGAAAACAAAAAAATAACTCTCATAGCTAGCTTTAACTGGAAGAAATATATAACATCAGTGGAAACTTTATATAAAGACCTCATTTAGAAGAGTATACTCCTTGAAGGCACCACAGAAACAATTTAACAACACTGACAAAGCAGACTCCACATAAATGTGCATCAGCAAATCCAAAGTAACTAAAAGACTCTCCCCAAAGCCAACCAAGCAGTTTAACAACAGGTTAAAATAAATTTAGACATCTTAAAAGGGAAATGACATGCAAACAAATCTAACATACAAGAAACAGAACTGCTGGCATGTGAAAATCCATCCAGCCAAAGTGGGAAGTCTGCATCCTACTGGAAGTGAAGAACATGTCATTGTTCTGGACATCCTTCTCCTCTGAACAGTGAGGCACAGAATTAATTTGCTTCATTTGCCACACCATTTGTTCTTTTTCACTGGTATTTTCCCCTACCTGCCAGCCTTGGATTCCACTGTTTGGGAATTCAAGTAGGTTTTGATATTAAGCTCTCTGTATGGAGGAAGAGTCCAGGAAGCCTTCTGAAGCTCAACTGATGCCAGAAAAAGCTTTAGCTCCAACTTGGACAACACAAAGCAAGAGGTTTACTAGCACCATACCAGGACTAAACAGTATTTAAGCACTCTAAAAGAACTTGTCTAAGAAAGCAATGAAGTATTGGCCAGTGGGGAACTCCTCCCTTGAAATGACAGAGACATGGGAGGCAGCACTAGCTTTTCACAAGAGATTTTAGGAACTCAAGCAGAACTCAGGACCAATTCATTGGATTCACCAACTAATCAGAAGAAAGCAGAGAACTGGCAGATGTCAGGCAAACCTGAAATACTCCAGCCAGATGAGAAACAAAATCAGAAGCAGGAATCTTGTGCCAAGTCTGCTCTTCCCCCATGTGTCCTTAAGCTGAGTAACACTTTGCCCACTATCTCTTGCTAATTCTGCTGTCTGCACTGAAGCAAGACTGAGCTCACAGCAGTTCATTTACCCCCCTCTTCCTGCTCTGACCATGGTCTCCATGCACTTTGACATGCACAAAAACCAAAACTCAAGGCTCTGACCAGCTCCTTAGAAATAGCTGTTTACAAAGGCCAATTTGTAACTGAGTTCCTTCTGGCTGGGTGCCTATCCCTCATCAGGCCATTTTCCCAGCCCTCAGCTGACTCCAAATGAAATGCAAGAAAGCAGCATAGATCTCTCAGCTACAAAATGCCTACAGGGTTCTTGAAAACAGCTACTTTCTAGTGTCCAGGATATTAAGCAAGAGTCCAGCCTGACCCCACTAAAAGCAGACTGCAGAAAAACTGTCTGTTCAGCCTAACAGGGGGGAAACTTGCACATTATGGGACACTAAAATCCAGCCATGAAACAAACTGCCAGAATTCATTTTGTTTCCCTGTACAAACACCACTTTTCCACAACAGGAACAGCTACCCATCCCTACTGCACCCAAATGAAGAAGTAAAAATCAGAATCTTCATTTGCTATTACAAAAGCTGAATATTTGGAGAGTGGCAGAACACTAGCATCTTCTGAATATCAAAGACTGAGATCACAGGAATTGATGCCTAAGTCTCCTGAAAATACCTAGCATTCAATATTCCATCAAATGTTCAGGGAATAAGCACTAGCATGTGGGGTCAGAGTTTCAAAAGAGCCCAGGCATGTAGCCTTCAGCCTGGTAGAGATCTGCAGCCAGACTGCCCAAACCACTCAGGCATGCAGCAGTTCACAACAACAATGAGGAGAGGAATGAAGATGCTGAGCTCACAGTCAGGCTTTTAGAAACTATTCCAAATAAAGCAGAGCTCTCCTACCTCCAAGGAGAGGGGGAGAGGCTGTTTGTTTTGAAAATGAAAATACTAAAAATAGCCTCAATTCCATTTAACTTAGAAAAAGCTGAAGAGAACAAGGCCTTTCCAGTTGGAGCCACAAAGCAATGCAGTGAGGCAAAATGTACATCATGAATGTTTAAGACACTGAGAATTAGGGCACAGGAGTAACTGGATCCCAACACATAACAACATTGAGACTCTGATGCAGAAAAAACACATCCTGAATCATTTGAGTACCACTCCACTTTCTCTTAGCACCCAGACCTCTACCTTCATTTGTTAAGAAACTTCTTCTCATGTTATCTTGTCTGTCCAGCTGTCACAATCCCAGCAGGAAAGGGCAAAGCTGATGATTCACTGTATAACACTGAAGAAATCACCACACTTCTTTATTTAACACAAACACCTCACTTTCTTCAAGCATAAAATAGAACACCACCACAATACTGGTGGCAGCTCTTGCTCACTGTCACTGCATTCAGGACAAACACACAAGACAAGAGTAGAGACAACTGTGTGCTGCAGTTCATAAAGTATATAGAAGTATAGATAAGCAGACACTCCTATGAAAGCACTGTTCCCCTCTCTGCTTTCAACTGGTGACTTGGCAGGGCAAGGTTAATGGTTGGACTTGATCTGAAAGGTCCCTTCCAACTAAAACATTGCTCTGATTCTACAACTGCAGCAATAAATTATATTCATTAAATAAAAGGTAAACTTTGTCCCATATTTGACATTAAAGGCATGATTCCAAACTAAGGGATTTTTGGAATCTCTCTGTTGGGAGGCAGGCAGCAAAGCTCCCAGTGCTGTCTATGGACATGTACTCCAGTGACTGAAGACAAATGTCTTTGCATGGACTAAAAAACCACCCCAAAATTTGGAGATAACTCAGCTAAGGTCACTGTTCCTTTCTGTAACATCTCTTTAAATAGGCAATTTGAAAGATAAAGATTTACTGGGCTGTTTGCAACACTTCTAACACAATCATTGGCAGCATGGCTGCTTCTGCCTTTTCCTCCCCTAGGGTGGTATTCACCACTGACTGCCCCAGCTTAAGTGTTTCATACTGCCTCTGCCCATTCAGGTTTCTTACCATTCTACTTCTGTTTCTGCAATCAGACTTCACATTTCAGTTCTTAAGGAGGAAGAAAATTCATCCAGGAAATAAGGGCAAAAGCAAAATCCCAGAAATACCTGGAAATGACAGATTTTAGAGAAGCCCAATCACTTCTGTTCTGCACTTCAAGTTTGGATCAAGGAGAATGTGTCAAGGAGTTATGCAATGTATGGTGGAAGTGGTGTCAATCCTCACAGGGATACATTGGTAGTAAAAGATCAAATGGTTAGGCAATTGGTGCTAAACCAACATGGTCAAAAAAGAAATGTGAGAAAGAAAAGGAGTTCTTGGGTTACTGCTGCCTGTTCTCATTATTCAGGTTGGGATATCCCTACTTATCAGCAAAAGGAAGGAAAACCAGATCATGACATTCTCATGGGGAGAGGAAAGAACTCCAATCACTATTTGATTTCTGCTTCTCTAAGTTTAGAGTTACACAATGTGTTTACATGAAGAACCTGAGCTTTGTTTGAATGTTTTGTTTACAAAAGCTCTTGAGCTGAGAAGCTAGCAGAAGGAGCTGTGTAGTATCACTGCCAGTGTGATTTAAAGGTTTCATTTGCCATAGTCTCCTGCAAGGAGAAGCTGGCCAAGAGCCAAACAACAGTGAGCAATGTAAACCAACCAGTTCCATGCTGAGATGTTCTGTTTAGTGGTTAATAAGCTCTCCAGTGTTTGAGAAATGACTACAGCACATTGTCCTGACAGGAGCTAAAACTGTCCTCTCTCATCATCACTGCATTTTGGGGAACTGGATATTAATGTGTTAGGTTAGTGTAGGTCCCCAGAGGTAACAACAAGGGCATATAGATGGTCTCCTAGCTTTGCACCTGTGTGTCTTGTGATACATTTCATTTGACATTGGATGTTCTTCACTGCATTCCACCTCTCAACTAAAATGTCCATCTTCAGTCAAATTTCTCCACCTAATTATGCACTCACTCACCCATCTACTCTTTTTGGTGTTTTAAATACCAAGAGGTGTTGTTTTCAATAACAAGAGAGAGAAAGTAGCCAAATGCATCACACACAATGGAGTGTGAAGGCTCTTCAGGAACTGTTATTTTATCTTACATTAACACAAAAATATGGTTAACTCCCAAACTAAAAGTGTACCTAAAAGCTTGTGTTTCTGTGCTAATCAGGTTACATCACTCACTTTCACTAGAAGTTTCTGAGTCCAAGACTGAGGGAAGTCTGCTGACACAATTTAGGAGATCCAAAGACACTGAAATTGTTCACAGCTGTTTCTGAAGATTCAGTGGCAAGGAGGAAACAGAAGGGATAGTTATTGTTTTGATATCAAATGTTTCTCCTCTTAAAAACCAAAACAAGACATCATCAGAGAACAAACCATTCCCTCCTTGGTTACCCTGCAGTTTTGTCTTTACATTTTTGTTAGGCATCTTATTAATGTTCTGCTAGGGTAAGTGTCCTAACATAGAAGTAGGTAGGCTCTGGTTTGGACATGTATCATTACTTTTAAGTTTTATTTAGGACTGAAAGGGAGGCTGGGCCATGTCACACACAGACATTTCAGAACACACTGGCTGTTCACTGAATGTGCACCTTCAGAAACTCAGAACACCATGCAGGCTCTGTTGAGTGAACAATACTGATACTTCTCAAAATACAGGTTATCCTACCCCTCTACTCTTCCCTAGTGAGGCCATGTATGGAGTGCTGTGTCCAGTTCTGGGCTCCCCACTTCAAGAGAGACAAGGAACTACTGCAGAGAGTCCAGCAGAAACTACAAAGATGATTAGGGGACTGAAGCACCTCTCTGACAAGGAGAGGCTGAGAGACCTGGGGCTGTTCAGCCTAGAGAAGAGAAGACAGAGATCATCTCATCAATGCTTTTAATACTTTTGGGCAGTATCCAAAGGGTGGGTGTCAGAAGGATGGGGCCAGGCTCTTTTCAGAGATGTCCAGTGACAGGACTAGGGGCAATGGGCACAAACTACAACACAGAAAGCTGCATCTGAACATAAGGAAAAATTTCTTTGCTTTGATGTTGCCAGAGCACTGGAAGAGGAAGGGATGGCAGCAGCAGCTGGCTCCCATCCAGCATTTGCTATATAGGGATATAAGTAACATGGAGCAGTAACAGAGTTACTGCTGGACAAGAGAAAAGGAAAGGAAAACAGGATGAATTCACTTGTGCTGAAAAGGTTGTTAGCATTACACAAGAAACAACCACCCATGCATGTGAAGTGTATGCCCAGCAGGCAGCCTGCACATGTCTTGTCTGAAATGTACTCTTCTGCAGGATGGTTGCTAGTCATGGCACAGAGACATACTGCAAACCTGCTGCTTAAAAAGGCTCTGCAAACCATTTGGAGCTTCTCACACCAGAAAAATGTCACATCTTCTGACTACAGTTTCATGGTGGTGGAATATAAGAGCCAAGCACTGACCCTCCTCTGCCACACAAAAGAAGGTTTTAGTTGAAGTGTTTTAACCAACACACTGAAGCAAGAAGCTCTACCTCAAGCAGGACAAGTCCTCCCAGCATTTTATGCTGGTGTGATGGCCAGTTAAAGAACAAACTCAAATTGGCTGAAAGAGGTTATGAGACAAAATGTAGTTATCCAGAATTAGGAGGCAGGGTCCCACAAGAAGGACACCAAGTCCCTGTGCCTTCTGACCTGCATCACTCTAGTCTACACAGAGTTAACACAATCCTGCCTGCATGAAAGGGATTCCACCTGCTAAACAACACCAAAACAGCAAACCAAACACACTGAACAAAACCAAACCAGCAAAAAGACCCCCAAATAACTACAAACAACTAGGGGACAACTGAATGCATTTGCATTTAAAGTAAAAGAAGACATAAAGAAGCTACAAGGTGGAGCATCTTCAATTACTTTCCTGAAACTGCTCCTCTTTCTTCCAAAGCAAGTAGTGAATTATTAGTTTCTGTAGTTTACAAATAAAAAGGGAAAAAAATAAACAGGCAGGCTCACATACTTAGAAAAAGGAAGGAAAAAAACCCTAAGCAACTCCACAGATTTCTATGAAATCCAGATGCACTTTCATGGCTTTTTGCTAACATGGGTGACAACATAAACAGAACATAAATAGGTTTCCTTTCAAAATATTTATTTTCATGCCTTTTGCTGACAGTATTTGTGATGTCACCTTCTCTGGTAAAGAAACTGACTCAGATTTCTCAAGTTTTCAGGGTGTTAGCTATTAGCACAGAGTGGTAACTATGAAGGGGTTTGGTTTTAGAGCTGGATTTGATCTATTTTTAGAAGTTTCAAACTGTATTATTTTCCAGTGAAGTAAGACTGGTAGAGCATCTGTTCTTCTCCCCAAAAGAAGACACATCTGCTGGCATAATGCAACCAACTTGCACATACAACTCACCATCTCCCAATTAAATCACTAGACCAAAACAGCCAGAGCCAGAAGAGCTCAGAGAGAACAAAATTAAGATGTCATTTAGTCAGCTGGCCTTCTCCATGCAAGGATTAAGATGCCCTCAGAGGACAGGCCATAACATGGCCAAACCACTGCTGACTTACAGTTCTCCAAGGGCACCACCACTCTTCAAATTCTCCCAGGTTTTGATCAATCATTTAGCAACAGCAAGTGAACAGACTGCTTTCCTCCTAAGCACTGTTTGAGAACATATTCTCTGGATCAAAGAGTTTGCAGTTGCAGGCCAGAGTAAGTTCCTAAATACACATCCTCCCTATGGGACTGGGTTTGATTTTGACCTTCCCAACCCCACACTCACTTCAACTGGATTAGTTAACTCAATGACCAACATTAGCTGAGGAAACTAAAGAGCTATCCATGTATTCTCCATCTCCCATACAGTTCAAGAGGCTGCATTTTGCTTACAGCTGTGGACAGATGTGTGAAAAGGAGGTAGAAACTCTCCCTTGACTGAAGTTAGCAGGTTAACCCAGCAGGCATTTCACACTGGAAACTCTAGGTTGGACAATGCCTGTTTTCCAGGACAGCTATTATTTTCACTAAGCAGTAAATCTTCAGTTGTATTAAACCATAAAGATCCTTGTTATCTTAACATGGTAAGAAAAAAAATCATCCACAAACCTGAATGCTAAAATGCAGGAGGTTTGCAGTTTTCCTTCTTTTAAAATGAGAAGAGGAACAAAGGCTTTTCCCTCTAATTCCTTGGCAGGGAGGCTCTGAACCTCACACATCACCTTCTATTCCCTCTGAATGCTCGTTGGAGAGACAGGAGGAAGGAATGACAAGATAAGGGCTGCATACAGAAAGCCTGAAGAAATGGAATACACTCTTTGGTGTTTCAATCAATCAGTCCCTCAGAAATTCAGTGTACCACCTCTGTGGCTAACCTCTGGGCAACAAATTTTCCCTTGGCCTTCCTATTGCCATATGCTTGTCATTTTTTTCCCCCCCCTCTTCAATTTCCACTCACTGTTTCCAACATATGTTGCCACTTAGATGCCAAGAAAGGAATCTGTGAATTACCCCCTTCATGGATGATGAAATGGCAGACTGAATGGAGCCAGAGAGCAGTTACTCACACTTCCCTTTTCTCTTAACTTCCTCTTCTCCAAAGTTTATTTCTCCTCTGCAAAGGGATGGAGAACTAGAAAGTCACCCATGACTCATGCTGCAAAATATATAGGTGCAGCTATGGACCAGAGAAGCTATATTTTTACTGTTTTTTTTTTCTTTTAAAGGCCACCTTAAATAAACTTTTTCTCCCTGCAGGAGTCTTTTGTGAATGGCTTACCCCAAGCATCAACACTAGTGATCCAACATTCTTTCCCTGGAAACTCACTGCTCACAGTTTACCAGTGGTTTGCAGCCTCTCTCTCTGCAACTCCTGCTTCCTGGGGTCAAGTTTGGGTGCAATGCTTTAGAGCTCCAGAGTAGTGGACCTCCAAAAACATCTATAGCACTACCTGTGCTCTTCTTTTCCTCTTCAAAAGCAGACCATGAAAAGATCCAAGTCATGCACATGACTTCTTCTTCAGAGAGGGGCCAAAAAATATCAGGAGAAGATGAAGAGAGGGAAAAACCAGGAGGCACAAATACCCAAAAATCAAGTCAGTTTGATGACTTAAACTCCCACAATGCCTTTGGCATTGTGGGAGTTTAAGTCATCAAACTGACTTGCACTCTGACAGTCAATCTAGTTGAGTAGCAGCCTGTGAGGATGACAACACCTTCAGCAATCTAACAGTAAACCAGCTAATTACCAAGAGGGATGGGCAGCAGCTACCTTTCAGCCATGCTAACATCAAACAGGGCTAACAGCAAGTTAGTCCCCCAAGAAATATTTGGTTTTATAAAGCTTCAATGCCATCAATCTCTGCCCTTATTGAGACCAACCTCAACTTTTGGGGAAGTTAATAAGCAATGATCCTATTTCTTGACAGAAAGATAGTAGAACCTAGCTGAAACCCTCATCTTTCTGCTGATTCAGCAGTGAAAATTGAATCCTCCATCACTGGCTTCCATCACTAAAATGATCAAAAAGGTCTACACCACACACTTAAAAGTTGGTTTGTCATCCTAAGTTTCTTCAAAAAAGCATATAAAGAAAACAGCCAGGATGGTAAAGCAGCATATCCTGGGTCTCAGAAAGTTAAGGGACCCATTCTTAGGGAGGGTATGCAAAAGTTCTTTCCCCCTTTGGCAGAAAAAGGAACATTTAAACTTAAGTCAGAGTCCAAAAGGCAGGAAAGTGATAGGCACTGCCAAAAGAGACAAACCCCACAAGCTGATGTTCTTCTACCAAAAGCCAGGCTGGGGATAGCAGTCTTGTTTTCCTAACCACACATCAGCAACATGTCCATTGAGCTCTTCCAATTAACTACTAATCCTTTGTCCCCATGTCTGCTCCATACCAGGAGACTGAAACAAAAAAGATGCCTCCAAGAATTACTACCAAGGAGAAACTCACACCTGCACACCCCAAACTTCTCCCAACTGAACTGCTGACAAGTGAATCAAGCCAGCAGGAGGCTAACCACCACCTACCTACTGCCTATCCAATGGCTAACAGGGGGAACTTGCATTCATTTCATTGAACCAAAAATCTGAGCACTAACTATATTAATTAAGGCTACTAAGTACTCATCCATGCTCTGTACTGGGGAGGAATGACCACAAAAAGGCTCAAAACTACCCTGCCTGCTGTGAAAGGCCAAAAAACACAAGCAAGTTTTCAGTGCATGCCTTCCTTTCCACTTGAGGATCTTCAGCATTACACACATTTATGTTCTATTTGTCCATGAAGCATCAAGATGAATATTGTTGAGGCCAACATGTGCAAATTCAGTATCCTGTTTCAAACTTTTCTGGGAGCACTGACCATCTGGAACTGATCTGGGAAAGAACTGGGGATTTCTCTGAAATGATCAACTCAAATTTATGATTTCTGAGGATATGTTGGGACAGGCACAGGAACAAAAAAAGTTGCCAACAAGTTCCCACTCCTCAGCAAACATATCTCAAAACAAAGTCAGTATTGATGGATGACTCATGCTAGTGTCTAATTTAGGCTGGGAGCAGGGCAAGAGGAAAGAGAGAAGCAAAATCTTAGAGGCAGACAGTTTCTCCACTGAAAAAACCCCTTCTGGTCTAAAAGGTAAAAGCACTCAAAGCCTGACCAGCAGTTTTCATTTCAAAGTTTGGTAGAGTTTTACCCTGAAGCCATGCATAAGAGCTATGTTAGGACAACACAGGAAATCATCTGTGGAACATCATAACATAAAGCTCACACTTTAAAATGTTTGGGGCTTTTTTGTTTCTTGTTTGGTTGTTTTTTTAATGGGACTTAGCTGTTTATTTTCTTTTACATGAGGTTCATGAAGTTCAGGTTCATTAAAACAAGACTGAGATCACATAAAATACCACACCAATCAAGAAAAAGATCAAACTTTGGTAGACTTTCATATAGAACTGTAAACTCCACATCAGACCTTTCACCAAAAAAAGTCTTCCTGAAAAGCAGATCAGTTCTGAACTGGGCTGGTTACAGCTGCCAGACATATAACAATCATTTTGCACACAGGGTCCATACAAGTGAGCAACTCTAACAAGTGCTTAAATGAGGCAAAAAAGGGCAAATTTAATATTCCATAACCAAAAACCCCATTTCTTTCCAGTATTTTTAAGTGGATGATTTTGTAACAAAAGCATAGACTGACTGGAAATTGGTCTGCCTCCTCTGAAGCCATGAACAGGAATTAACACCACATTGCAGCCCATCAGACTAAAAACATGCTGTAAAACTCTTCTGGTTCTTTTTGTTTCTTTCAATATATTTAAGGCTATTTACAGAAAGAATATGAACTCCTACCCAATTTAAAATCTTCTTTTCTTCAGATACACCTTTGCCAGGTGAAACCCAGCCCCAGCCTAGCATTTCACTTCCTAGCTTTTGACAAGATGGTTAGGAAACAGTTAATTTCTGCAAGACTACCTATTCCATTTGCAAGGACCATTCAGCATCTCACCCTCAGGGTACAATCAACCAATAAGCCTTTGTTCTGACTAGGTAATGTGTACATTTGATATCCCACTGGAGAGCTCTTTTGGATGTAGGGCATAGTGACTTTGCAACTAGGATGATGTAATGTAAACATCTGAGCATGCCCACAGCACACCATACAATTCCAAAGCCCAAGAACAATTCAGTCTGAACCATTCAGTGGCTGGAGAGTTGTGTCTCCCTTTCTGGTTTGTTTGCTCTGGAGTACTTCAACTTTCTGATACCAAAACCAGAACCACACACAGTAAAAGCTCCCTCACTGGTAAATTGGTCCTACTTGAAAGAACAGCTTCCTAAGATAATTCCATGCAGAAATGCAAGACACAGTCATTTTCCCTTCTGAATTCAGGTTAGAAGTATGCCTTTGAGACCTCTTCCCTTTACCATTCACCTCCCTTAGGGAACAACAGTGCAACCCTAAGCCTCCCTGCATTCCAGTGCAAATGCTAAAATGCCTCTTAACCTGCCACTTCACTGGAACTTGGCATATTCACATGGTCCTCTCTCCATCTTCCAATAATCCACTCAGGGATTTTCTTCTTTCAACATGAGAAAAGCAAACTGGAACCTCCTGTGACAAAAGCTATAAGCTTCCTCAGCTGCTCTGGGCACCTGGATGCACTTCAGAAGCAGAAATGAACACAAGAAGGGAAGAGAAAAGACTTGCCAATACCTGATGAAGTAGTTCCAGAAAAGAAGGACAAAAATATCCCAGGTGACTGGGTCTACCTGTTGCCCTGCAGTTCTGAAAAGAATCAAACTGTTACACTTGCAAAAGGAGCCACAAACACCATTTCCCACCTTCCTTTTCTATTACCTAAGACACTAATCCAACTCCCTGAAGCCTGTAGGAATTCACTAGCAAACATGGGCAGCTTCCCTGCTTTGGAGAAACACCTACAATAGAGAAGATGCTTTCAAGAAAGCATTTTCTGCAACACTGAAGCAAAAGCAATGAGTCAAAGTTTGGTTGAACAACTCCAGCTCTGTAACATCAACACATGTGGAACACACACTAGTATGACATTTAAAGCTACCACAAACAACCCTTCAGCCATCTCTGAAGAATAACTAGCTGGAGGAAATCAAAATCCTTTGGAGCCATCATCACAGAAGGTCAGAAGTATCCACAAGTCCTTTGTGCACATTTGCATATGCAAACCTCTCAGAGCCATTCCCAAAAGTTCTGGAGGCTTTTCAGAATTCACTCCCACTCAGACCCTGCTCTCCCCAAGCAAAGTCACCAAGAAAGGTTTCCACAAGCCTCTGAGTTATGAGGGGTTCTGCTCCAAGCATACCTATCCTCATCAGAACTGCTCCAAGAACTCTAACCACCCATCCCATTGAGCAAACTAAACACAGCAACATCTTTTGGGCATGACTGGCATTGATTTAGATGCAGATAGCTACAAGTTAAGGTTCCAGTTACATTCCCAAGCCCCAGCATGAAAGGCATTTTATAACTCTCAGTGTTTACTCTTGTCAAGCTCTGTAGAACCTAATGTCACTCTGGACACACCTTAGGCTTCTAGCAAAATAGCTCCTTCTGTTTTGGCTGAGTTGGTTCCACACATGCTCCTCTTTGCTCAGGATCAGTATAAAGAAGGATTGATTTGTTTTATGCCAGAACAACCCTTGTTCAGAGTAGATCATGGGGATTCTGAAATAGAAAATAATAAAACTAGAAAAATAGGGTAAAACAACAATGCAAAGAAGAAAAAAAGCTTCACCTGTCCAAAACACAGACATCTTAAGAGTGGGAAAAGCCAACTCCAATCCAATTCCAAGAGTAGAAACTGGGTCTTGTTTAACCAACAAAACATACCTTAGGAATGAAGAAAATCCTTAGTATTTTTCACTTTGTAGTTGCAGGAAAAGGCTGCAAGCAGAATCCTAGCACTGTACTGCACTAACCAGAACTGCTGCTCTCCCCTGCCCTTGCTACTGCCTACAGCTAGGCACTTCTCTATTGACTGGGGAGGGAACAGGGGGACATGTGGGGAACAACCCAAAGATTAATGAAGTTGCCAAGCTTAAATCTTTGTTCTAGAGAGTCACCTAAGAGTACTAAGGTCTGTGGTGCTTTGTTATATCATCCTGCTGAAAAACCAGCTATGATAACAATATATGCAACAGAAAAACTTGCAATTGCATCTCCATTTAAGAAATCAGCTTGTTTATTTTTTTCCCTGAGTAATAACAGTCTGTTTGTAAGATAAATTAACAACTATCAAACACAGTATGAGATTTCATAGGGAAAGAAGCCACTTCAGATGTCTTACATCAAACTGTATCCCTTCAAGAAAGGATCCCATCTGTCTCTAACCAATTCTACAAAGTCCATCACAATCACACACTTCATATACACACAGTTTTTGATAGACTGTAGCCACCTTTCATCTAAGTAACATCACTCTTTGTATTATGAACTCCTGGAGTTAACAGGCCAGAGCAAACAGAAGTCAGAAATCATGCTCTGTCAGAATGCTTTCAAGTAAGATACTGAAGGGAAACAGCATTAAAAGGAACAGAAACTTCATCCTTACAACTAAAAATAGGTAACTGAACAAAACAGATTAAAAAGAAAGTCCACAGCAGTTAAACAAACACACACAAACCAAAACAAAAAGCCCCACAAACCACCAAATAAAGCACTGGGGAAGGCTGCAGGCAAGACTGTTTAAAGAGCATAGGATTTTAGGGACTAAACAGGAATTTTTGTCTTTACTTTAGGTGCTGGAAGAGAATTTCCTTAAATCACTTCTTTGTGCCTGAGTACAATTTCCAGGCATGAAGCAATCTGTAGGTTATTCAAGCCTTTAGTTCATCTCCTGAAAGACTTTCTTAGTAATCATCCATGCTGTTGACATAACATTCAGAGGCAGGAGATCAATAAAAGTGCTCCCAGAGAATGACACAACTTCAGTATTCCTGAGTTCAAGGTAACAGTTCTTAATGCTGACATGTCTCCTGCAGGCTGCCATAAAAAAGCCAAATTAATACTCTTTTGTATTTCTTCCCCTTCCTCACTCAGGGGTTTTGTCAAATTTCTGCTGCAGACTCTGGAGCTATGAAGTGTCCAAGTCTGCTAAACACATTTCCCCAGGCCCAAGAGACTCCTTGAGCAGTACCTGCCATGGGCAAGGCTAACACAAAGAATTGCATGCAGCTACACACTAGGAAAATCAAGAAATGCTGTAAATACTTTTCCAGACTACAGAAAGGAACCACACAACTCAGTCACATTGCTGAACTATGAATCTATCAGATAGCTCAGCAATTCTGAATCCCAAAGGGATCAAAGTTTTACAAGTTACATTACACCCCCCTCAAGAACCCACAAGCTAAAATGGGCTGTATAGGATACATCTGCCTCTGCAGTATTTCTATACAGAGACCTTGAACAGGTATCCAAATCACCAATAAATCCAAGTGCTGGGCTTTAAACAAGGACTAGTGTGTGGCTACCAAAATTATACAGAATAAGAAAAGGCTCTAAAATGTATTTTTAGAAGGAATCTTAAAGGGTGATGGAGGGGCAAGGATAGAATTACCAAGGTAGAAAAACATCTCTTATTATGTAGGGTTTGCAACATGAATGCCAGCATCTCTTGACCCAAAGAAGGTCCTGTGAGCTCAGGAGCATGTTTCTGTTTTACTCAGCTATTGTAGGCAGCTGAACAAAAGGTATTTGCTCTCCTTGCAGTTTGCCTTCCTTAGCATCCACAGGAATTCTTTTACACCCTTCCTACCTTTCAGTTAAGCTGTTCACAGCTGTCATGTCACTGGGTTAACCTGTAGGAGGCAAGAGAAGCCTACCCAGAATGATGACACTGAAATGTAAGACTCCTGATACATTTTGATCCTGGATTCTCTCCACTTCATCACTAAACCAGAAAGGAGTATGACAACTTTGTACTGCTCAGTGTTTAATTAGCAATAGCTCCAAAAAGCTTTCTCACAGCTCCTAAGCTGCACTGAAGTCCACATTCCCCTAAGTGTGTGCCTCACAAGCATGTGCTCTCAGAGCTGACTGTGGCCTCAAATGACTTCTGTAAAACTGGAAACCTGTAAGAAATGCCCTGAATGTCAAATCCCTTCTATCTGTGCTGGGCTTTGCTGGAACAGCAAACAAGGGAAGAAAACAGATATGAAGGGAAGAGATGGGCAGGGATACAGAGGAACTGAAGGAACTTCCAATAACTTCAGCTACTTCCTCACCTTATCTGCATCAAAGCTTTGAAAGGAGCATCCTCCACTGACATCATGACTCAGCTTTTTGTGTAGACATGAACTGAACAACTCCACTCAAATCTGTTTATTATTCAAACAAAAATTAAACTGCTCAGAGTTTTAATCACATTGAACAAAATGACTGACTTCATAGCTTAGGTTACAAGTACAAAAGATCTGAGGCAGGCAGCCATGTGAAGTCAGACTTTAAGCTCTAAATGTTGCAGTCACACTATTCCCCTCAAAATTCTACAAGAAGAATCTTGCTTTCTTGTACTGAATTTCAAAGGAGATGGATGAAGAAAAGTAGGCAACTAATTACAGTGTCTCACATATTTTTTCTGAGGTCTAATGAATAAAGACATTCAGAATATGTTCTGCTTCCCAGCATGTTCCCAGATGTGGATCTTAGTACCTTCCAAGGTACCCCAACAGTCCCCACATGATTGCAACTCACTTGTGCTACTGCATTAATAGTGAAATAGCTGTCATGCTTCCAGAAACAGCCCAACTAGAGACAGGCCTACTCAGGGTGCTGAGGCTGGGGGAGAATAAAGGAAACCAACTCAGTGCAGTACACCAAATAAAACACACCACCATGCCCAAACTGCTTCTTAAAATACACTATTGTGCAGAGCTCTCCTACACTACAGAATGTTATCTCATTTCAGTGCAGGGAAGAGAGTCCTTGGCTATATATGGTTTAGAAAGAGTAAGAAAAAAGCACACAATTTCTATTTATCTTTGTTCATGGTAAGCTCTGCTGCACAAAATATGTCTTTTTCATTAGAAACTATCCTGGTCCCATACACAAGAGGAAACCATCCCTCAAGCAGACATGGAGTACTTGCCAGTTCTCCTCAGGAGAGAAGTCATTAGCAGTTAAGAGATACAGTCATCAACTTCAAGGCGGTGCCCAACAAACAGGGATCTCATTATCCCTAGTATTTGGCTAGGAGTTTTATTTGTATCTGCCAAAGAAGGGAGAATAATAGGCTCTGCAAACAATAGGCAAGT
Organism: Galbula dea; assembly: GCA_013399015.1. Taxonomy (NCBI): domain Eukaryota; kingdom Metazoa; phylum Chordata; class Aves; order Piciformes; family Galbulidae; genus Galbula; species Galbula dea. The sequence goes on along the minus strand of VWZX01011305.1, from coordinate 156,519 downwards.
TTGGGAAAATATTTCTTCCTGTTGCCAAAAAACTTAAAACCACAGAGTAATGAAGATAGGAATCTGTTTCCGTCCAGGGTCCACAGTAAGAGACACATGAATCTGAAGAATGTTACCTTCAAAACTTGCCTCTCTCTCTCTCTCCCTTCCATTCCACATGCAATTTATCAGCTGTCAGGGCATTTCAGAATGCCACTTAGCTAGAGTAGCCTTCATATTTCTCCTTGTAATATGCAGAAATTAACCTCTACCTTAGGACAGAAAGCACTAAACCACACTTTACTGATGAAACCTAAGAGAGCATCAAGCACAAAGCTAGCACAAGAGATGAAAGACAGATTGGACAGAAAAGGATCATTCTGAAGGATGCTATCAACCCAAGAAATAAAATAGTGAGCCTTCTCCCACTGAGTTAATGTCAAAACTCCCACAGACTTCACAAGGCTGAGCATACACTGCTGAAAAGATCCTCAAAGTCCCATGAGTTACTAAAACGTTCAAGATCAGCTCCCATTTATGCAAGTCACTAAAAATTCACCTGCTCAATCCTGCATCTGTTTTATTTCTCCAGCATCACCTGCAAAGCTTGAGCAAGTGGTTTTAAGTCATGTCAAATGCTAATTAAAGCTTTGACAGGATTTGTAATTCTGTAAATGTCTCTTTTTGGATTATGAAAGCAACATAAAGGTTCAGACCCCACAGAGAATGTCAAAAGCTGAGCTCCAACAATATCTGCATGAGGTAAATGTGAGCAAGAGCCTGATGCAGGCAAGCATTTTAATACATCACTAAAATGAGGTTTAGGCTGAAGTTCTTCCCTTTTTCAACAAAAATACACAGGGCTGTGTTTTAAGTGCTTTGTTGAACTGAGGCCCAAGTTCTAATTTCCTTTATTTATCTTAGATACAAGATGGCTAAAGGAAGGGGTCAAATGGTGCAATAGATAGGTTAGGGGTTTAAGGACACTGGAACTGCTGCTAGGAAATGCCATGGGAAGAAAAAGCAGAGAGATGTACTTTAAGGATGGAAGAAATGGGAGGAATTCAGATAGTTTAAGATAAAGTCTAAACAACAGCCTCAAAGTTTTGGGGCTTATTTGTCCTATCTTTTCCCTGCCTGCTACAATCTTCTATCTTTCCAGCTTCTATTTTGGTCAAGTAAACCCCTGAGAGAATATGGGCATAAATAACAGCACAAACAATAAGCAGAGAGACTAGATGAAATCCACTGCAAGCAGTCTGCAGGGAGCAGTCCTGCATGTCAGGGGATGCATCAAATGATCTAATAAGGTTTGCATTTGGTCTCTGATTTCCACAAATCCCCAGTTTCTTTTGCTGCCCCAGTACTTGCAAAGGCACAGATTCTGAACAACTATGTCTGATAACTAAGGAAACCAAACTCATTTTCAGGGAGCAATGGAGAATGAGATGTCTGCCTGCCCAAAGGCTTTACCCCCCTCCTCTCCCTTCAGTGGAGTTCACCAGCACCAGGATTCCACCTACAGATCCTGGAAGGCACTGTATAAAAGCAGTAATGGAAGGCTTCTCAGCAACTCTCTTTGTTGCCTCGGATATAAATGTGTTTTTCATGTTATAGTGATCCAAAACTTGGCATTTTTAATGATACAGTTCCTTAAAGAGGGCCTGGAATAGTACTGTACTTTGTCCTTTATTAAGTTGTGACAATACAAGAGAAGGAAGTCAGGTCATTACAGACTCAGCTGATGCTCTCTGATAAAGCTCCTTTGCAGGTCACAGATGTGCACTTTTGGATTGCAAAGGAGAATTCATGAAAACACTAGAAGTTCATACTTTGGCCACCGGCAGATGTAAACACAGACTAAGAAACAGGAGGATTTGTGTTCTCTATTCCCTGCTCTAGCCTGCCCCCAGACTGTCAATAAGCTTATCACCAGCACTATCTGAGCTGTGCTCCTAGCAACTCGGAGCAGAGCTGGACTAGAAGGATGGATTTTTTGATTACCAGTCCTCTTCTTCCAAACTGTTTATGGTCTAAACCAACTGTTCCATGTGGGAGGACAAAAATGCAGGCAATTTTCATACAGAGACAGGCTAGATAGATAGGGGGTGTGCAGGACAAGATGCAGAAAAAACCCCAGCAAACAAACAAACAAAAAAATCACATAGAAGGAAAGAAAAAAAATAACCAAATAAAAGACACAAGTTTTCACTCCATGCTTGCACACACACACATATGTAAAATAGAATGCATGCACATTTAACTGCTAGCTACCTTCATCACATGTACTTACCTGAGTCCCCCTGCAAATCTTAACTGGACACAGCATCCTCCACAGCCTGCTCTAAACCAGCACCCTGCACCTGGCATTTGTTCTGTCTTTTTAAAGAGAGTCCTAGCAGCAAGAATGAGTTTGGAGCTGAAGTCAGCCTCATATTCCCCATTCCAAGGTCACTTGCATGAGCTGCTATGTAATTCAAATGATCCCCATTGGCACAGTCATATTTGAGAATAAAAATACACTACATCTTAGTTCCCCCCAAATCAGCCAAGTAACTGAGCAGTCCAAGTTTTGCTAAATGACAGCTTACTTTGCATTTTTTTGGTTTGATTCCTGGTCTGTCCATTGGTATATTCAAATAAGACCTTTCCTTACCTCTGAAACCATTTTTGGAAGGGTTCACACTATGAAATCGATTTGGAAGTTTTCTGATCAAGCACCCAACTGGAACTTCCCCAGACACTCACAAGGGGACCCAGCAGGACCATCCATACACACAGGCAGTATGTCTCTGAGTCACAGTGCAAAGGTCTGGCTGGAATTTTCCAACTATACAATAAGTATCTTTTTCAGGCTCCACTCAGGGTAAACATGAGTTAGCCAGGTAGCTAAGAGATGGCTGACTTTTTAATGAGATGCAAACGTTTTAATGGTCATTTGTCTTCATAGCTACAGACACCACCACCAAATAAGTAGCTTGCCTTATGTTAGCATAAGAGCATAACTTATCAAGTATGAGAAAAACATACAAAATCAGGCAGTAGGACAGCTTAAGCTATGTTGAAGGTTGTCTGAAGGCTAAAATTCAAATGCTGCAAAGAAATGAACTGTGGATGTATCAACTTTTAACAGAGCTACACAAAACAGCATAGCATGCCCTTCAATGGTCTGATTTACCCATCTACACAAAAGGAGTTTATTTCATTAACCCCTGTTAGCCCTCAGTGAAATTTAAACAACAAGTTTTCTGCCTGTTTCAAGTATTTCTTACTTGTACTCTCAGTGTTTATTCAGGGTGTACACTAAAGGACAGGGAATACAAGAGATATAGTCTAAGGTTTTCATCCTTCAACACTCCTTTTTGGCTTCCTGCCCCTTTTTTGAATATTAAATCAAACCACTGATTTCTTTAAGACCTTCTTACTAAAAATAGTTGTTTGGACTGCTTAATTGTGTTAGCTGAAATACAAACATAAGAAAAGGGGTTTGTACAAAAAACACTGAGGAGAAAAAAAAAAAAAAATCAGATTTCATCTGGCCTTCCCATCATCACTTAGAGAATTGTTTTGTAGTTACATCATCAGGAAATAAAATACTATCCCCTGAGGACCCCAACTCTTTACAGAAGGACACAAAAGAAAATAGGAAGGCTTGAAGCTCATATCACCCTCCAAGGAGTTCAGCTAAACTCACTTTTTTTAATCACACTTAAAAAACACAAAGCCAAGAAAAAGGCTCCCTTAAAACAAAGTAATTCAAGAAGATGACCTGGAATTTAAAGTTCTCCCTTCTCCAATCCTAGGCTGTGAGACTAAGTGGAAAACAGCGTAAGTAATCAGCTAAGCATTGCTAATGACTTTATTATCACTCCTAGAAAGGAACTGCCCTAAACACAAACCTTCCGCACATTCTTCCCGGCCATGAACTAGGAGACACAAATGCAACAGTTCACACAGTCCTGAGCCTCAGCTGGAGCCAGGACACATTAATAAGCTTTCTAAGTTCTGGCTATCACTAAAGTACAGCAGGCAGACACGAGGAGTCTGCACAACACACAGTGCCTTATATGGCAAGGCAATGACGTAATGCTCCATAGGCTCGGGGCATGCAAAGAGCCTATCTCTCATTGTTTAGTGGGACTGCTGGAATGCTCACATCTCTGATGCTACAGCTCAACGCCTCGCACCGCGGAGCGCTAGCTGACCCAGGATTGCTATAGTCCGGGAGCGCAAGGTAAGGGAGAGAGAGAGAGAGGGTGGGAAGCAAAGCTCTGGCAAGCACTGGCACTTCTTGCTTTTTCCTCCTGAGATACTGCTTTTAAAAAGTCACTTCCAACAACAAGAGAAAAACAAGGGGGTGAGGACGGAGAACACAATAACACAGCCCAAAACAGCACGAGGAGATCTAGAAGATGCCTGGTTGCTCAGAATTAGGATGACCATTTCAAGCCTTAAAAACTGTATTTGAAACAATTCCTCCAGAGCCAAGAGATGAGGAATGAATTTCATGTGAAAGGAGGAGGCAGTTCTGAATTACACACACTTTCCAAACGGTCGGGTAAAATCACGGCTGCATTGAAAGCTGTGGAAAGGCTCCAACAGTATTGGAATCTATTAGGTAGAGCTGCTGCCTCTTCTTTATGCTGCATTTAGATGGATATGCTAGATATTAGCAGGCATGTGTGCCTCTGTGCATTTACCTTACTTCTGAACAACTTGCTGTAGTCTACAGCCATACAAATGACTTTGCAATTCGATTATGCTCTGTCTGAAAGAAACGACCGTGACTAGTTTAATTACTAACAAACTTCTCATTCCTACACACTGCTTCCCTCTTCTGTGTCTTGTGTGCAAGTGTCAAAATCAAAAGAGGACAGAACTGTCAGATTTTAACAAAAAAACCCCTTTAAATCCTTGTCATCAAACAGATGATCAGGCTTTCAAAAATCAGGGAACCCACTGGGCTCTTTGACCTTTCCCGTGCAAGATGCTGAACTATACTGAAGCTATTACCTTCAGAAACCAGAGTGTAAAACAGTTCTGATGAGACAGGAAGCACCTTGAGAGATTAAACCATAGTGCATAGCTATAATTCAGATCTGCACAGTATGTAAAATCTTCATAGTGTAGAATATTACACTGTCCTCTCCCCTGATTAAGGGCCAAACCCTGTCGAATCCTTGTTTATAGGAACAACTGCAACTAAGTCAATGGTACTGTCCTCCTTGCAAATTCAGGCTACTAAGCATTGCTCTCCAGAGTCCTACATGAAATTTAAAATGTTAGAATAGAAAAGTCAGTCTCCTTAAGACCTTTAAACTCAAACTCTTCTTAAAAGATATTTTTGTTGTACGTTTTCATTTTCCCTAATATGAAATTAAATCAGCATTAAATGTTAGGACAGCAGAAAGGGTTTGTTTTTTTCCCCCCTTTCATTTGATGTTTTAAATAATGCAAAATCCTTGTTCAAGTGTATATTTAAGAAAAATCAAAGCTGATACAATCATGGGAGTTGCTGTACTATCAAGTATATATGGCTTTAGAGATTGAGAAAAATATCATGTCTGAACATCTGCATGGCTTTTTTTGCTTTAAACAAAAGAAAATATTAACTACTTATTCTCCACATGCTTCTAAAAATACAGAATTATAAAGAGACATTTCATATCAAAGGTAATTCAGGTTTTTCTGTATTATTAACCATAGCATTTAGCTAAAGGTCACATCCACATTTCCAAGATGATCTTTCCTATAGCAAGCAAAGTTTACACCTCTCTTTGTGCCTTGAGCCTGCCCAGCTATAGAATCATGGTCTATAGAGAATGAAAAGACTCCTCACAATCAGAACAAATGGAAGTTTACAGTAGAAAACTAACCAGCATCCTAAGCCCCTTCCCCTTCTGTCCACTACCCTGTCCTATCTGCAGACCTGCAACCTACATCCTAACATCTTTAACTGTCTTACTGATAAATGATTGCTTGGTTTTCTACATATCCTCTATCCAGTGGATTTAATGAATACATTGCCAAGGTAGAAAGTGGAAAAGCTATGTTATGAAAAGATGTTACAGACCAAACTCAAGCAACAGACCTCAAAAAAATGTGTCTGAGTAGAAAGGATAAGCTGAAGTTTAAATGGACTGCAATATGAGGAGGAAAAAATACTCACAGAAATGCTACATATGCAATAAACATATGTATTTGATAAAGGCAGTAACTAGGAAAAGCAAAAAGCCTACCCATAGGTAAGAGGCTATTTCAGCTTCTCCAAATCCAGCAGAGGAGGGTAACATCATTAATTACTGCTTTACCAATAGCCAAAGTACCATCTGTACTGTGAATGCTGCCAGCCTACTAAGAATCCTAACATCTCTCCAAAGCCAGAAGAACTCTATTTCCTTGGATAGAAAGGGAGAACTTTCTTTACCTAATACTTACAGGACCAATTTTGTTCTCATTTATACTGGTAAAAGTCCAAAATAATTAGCATAATGATTAAAATGCCTCACTGTTGTTTCCCTCCTCCTCCCTCCCAATTTCACACTCCTTTGTTTTAGCAGATTTCTTAACCTATATAGAGAACACCTCATTTTAAGCAATTAAAATGTTAGCTTGCATCAGCTAACAGGAAAAGAGGACAGCAAAGGCAAATAATTATCACATAGTTCAGTCTTCAACAACTGTACTTCTTCTCTTAAATTTGATGTTATAGGAACCTTTTACAATAGCCAGTGTAAAGAGAAAGCATTTTAAGAACAAGTATATCCTGCAGAAATGAAAGTCAACTTCCTACCAAACTTCCTTGGCCCTTTCTTCCTTCCCCATCCCTTCCCTTCTGTCCACCCATACATGTCCTGTAACAGCCAGCAGCAGAATTTCTAGAGAGCTGACCTAGAAGACCAAAGGATATCACTTACACTTCTTTTATTTTCCCCATCAGAAGCAGTAAAATCAAGTTATTTCTTGGTTATTATTGAGTAACAGCACTTTCCTATTGTTGACCTAATATTGTGATGAATTATTATATTTGCCATTGTCATGGGATAGAAAACCAGGCTGATTTTACTCCCAGAGAGCTTTCCCTTTGTGGCAGGTCTTAAAACTTTGCTTCTTTTCTTCAGGGAAGTCTTTACCAGGTGTATTTTGGCAAGGATAAAAAAGCAGCTACTGCTCCTCTGGAGCTCTCCTGCAAACAGCTTTTCTTAAATCCTGGGTGTGGTACTACCTGAATCTAGTTCATTAAAGAAGCAATTAAAATATCTAAGTCAGACCATCCTGAGGAGTTTACATTGCAGGAAGACATCTTGTTTAAAAACCATCCTATACAAGTTTAGTTCTGACTCATTAACAGTTCCCCTTTTCATACTTGAGGCTGTCACCAAGTTGATTTGAATTTGGAAACTATACCAAGAAGAAGAAATTCTTTTCAATTGCTTAGGTTTGTTTTTCTCATCTGGCAAGGACTCTGCCATGGCATCCTTGGGGTTTATGTGGAGGTTGTTTGAAGTGGTTGAAAGCTTGGTTAGTTCAGCCATTCACTCAACTGGATTACTCAGCTCCAAGTAGGTAAGGTGCACTGCTGAAACCTTCTAAATATAGTGCCCAGGCTTGTGATTTAAGTGAAGTAATGGACATTTTGAGTCTTAACACCTCTCAGTATGTGATGCTGATTTTAAGGTTTGCTGGTTTTAGTAGTGCCAGCAAGAGGAAAAAATCACTTTGATTGCACATCTAGGGCACCATGTTGTTTCTGGAAAGTCAATAACAGCACTCACACTGATGAACCAAGGGGGAACACTCAGGCACTCACTGCTCACTTCACTCATGTTCACAAATTCAAGGAGAATACATTTGAAGATTTGCTGTGGCAGCCTGTAGCCTCCAGTTAAAACCAGTACAAAAACAACACCTCCCAAAGCACTGCCTCCTCACTAGAACAACAGAACTGAGGTGACAGTGAAGAGGTCAATGTTCACACAATAAATGAATGCTAGCTGAGTGAACACCCAGCAATATCATAGTCTAAACCTCCTTCAATAACAAAGTGGAAAGCTTGGGGGTAAAAGGTCAACCCAACCTTGCTAGACAACATTTCAACACAACTCAAAGTCCAGTAACCTTAGTCATTCAAGTTGATAAATGCACATGCTTTTTGCCTGTTGTAGAGGTCACTGTTTCTGCTGCAGCTTATCCTGCCTACCAGGATGATGCAACCCAACTGCCTGACTTCAGCCTCAAGCTGGGCAGGGTACCTATGGCTGCTAACCAGAATGGCTGCTGAGGTCAAGAAGCAGAACTTGAGCCATTCTGCTTCACACTGCAAGCTCACAGAAGCTGAGCAACCAGAGTCCACAACTACCTAACTGTTCACAAACCTTCACATAGGGTACAGGAAGTTCCAGTGAACATGAAAAGATTAACTACTTCTGACAAGAAAAACATCAATCTTGTATACATTTCAGGGATGCAAGCAATGCATCAACCAGATTTCATTGCTCTTTATAGGTTTCCAAAGGCCTGGGAAGGAACACAACAATTGCACTTAAAAGAAATGATAGGTAAGAGTTCTTAAAGATCTGCCTTAAACCTAATATTGAAAGCAATTTCTTTCAAACTCATTGTAAAGAGTGGATTTAAAGCTCTTTTGTAAATTCAATATTCTGGCAAAATTTGATAACTTTCAGTCTTTAAGGCAAATTATGAAGAGTATTAGGCAATTTTATCACCATTAAGTTTGGCTTACCTGAAGCTAATGTCACCTACCACATTCCCAAACATGATTCTAGTCTACTTAGCTACACAAAGGTTTCTTGGAAGTTATTAAATGCCACAAGTGGTTTTGTTTTCAACTTCCAAAATATTCCTCCCAGCCAGGCACACTCTCAACCTCAGTAAAGCCATTCTGTTTCAGATGTCCACCTAGAAAAGAGGCAAGTGAACTATATGAGCTTAATTTCTTTTTTTACTGTTTAGTCACTTGAACCTGGGGGTACAACAGATCCACATTTGAGGCAGCCAAACCCAGACCTAAACATCTGAAATCCAGAGGTGAACACACTAAGTTGGAGGGAGGCAGGTGGAAAAAAAATGCAAATTTGTTAATGCTCAAAGCTGAAACATTTTCTTACCTAGCAAGATAGCACCATATAGTCTTTCATGTAAAGAAAAAAGTCTTTTCACTAGCAGCCCATGTCATTCCCAAATATTGAATATATAAATATATATAAATACTGAATTGGCTTCAATGACAAGGTCACCAGGAACCCTGCCAGGCTTAAAACTTCTAAAATGTGTTTCTAAAACATATCATATATAAATGGGTATGTGCATTTGCTTGCAGATGTGTAGGCAGAGCAGGGAGATAAAAAGCCTCTGAAGCAAAGTCAGCAAGTGCAGCATCAATATAGGTCAATTCAGGATAGAGAAAATTGACTGTATCAGTGTGGTGAAGGGATGACACCAAATAGTGAATGTTTAGGCTTGTGGAGGGGGTGCACACACTGATTCCTTTTTGGGAAAGCAGCAGACAACAGCTGATCAGAATCTTCAGGCTTATCTGAAGAAGGAAGAAAATGTAACATGGTATACAAAGAAACAGCCACTTTGCAAAGTGCCTGCTCCCCCTTCCTTTGTTCCCACCCTCTGCTTAAAGCTCTACATCATTACTCCCATCTTTGTAGACAGCAAAATTCTCCTGTTTCAATTAGGGTTAACTGTGTGTGGGGAATCAGAATTTGACAAAGTAACATTTTATAACCTATAAATAACCCTATCCAATATCTAGGCTTATGCAGTTAACCAAATAACTAGCAAGTTCTATCTAGAGAAAATTCTATCTTTTTATTTTCAGCACTTGAAATCACATTATAAATTCATGATAAAAGCTAAAATGGATTCCATCAGAAACACACTGTACATGAAAGTGTGCTACAGCACCTTCATTTTCAGAGTGATACACATAAACCCAGGAAAATAGAACCTAAACATCACAGATCATCAGCCAAGAAAAGAGATCAAACAGTCACCTAATGATACTGAGTTAGCAACCAATTTGGGGTGCAGTAGTGAGGCAGGGACTGTTCAGCTGAATCAGCAGTTCTGTGAAGAACAGGGAACATCTGAACTTCTTCATTTGAGGGGGCAAGGGAAGCATCCATGCACATCACCCTCCTCTTGCCTAAAAAGGGCTTTTTTTCTATGACACTTTTTGAAAGGCAGAGAAAAAAAAAGGAAAACTACTAAAGATGGAAAAACTAAGTAAGTGTCTCTCTTGGTTTTAGGAAGGCTGTTCAGATCAATTTTAACAGAGTTTCAGAAACCACAAGTCACAGTCTAGATAGAACTAGACCTAAATTCACTTTTTTCATGCTGACAATTTAGGGATCTTTCCTAAGAAACAGGGAAACATTTATTCCCAAAGCAAGCAACAGTTACTCCAGCTGCTGAACACACATGGAAGTAGCTACCAAAAAACCCCAACAACAAACCAAACCAAACAAAACCCTAACACACCCCACAAAAAAAACACAAAAAACCACCCCCCCACCCCAAACAAACCTCACATCACCAAAACTGGTTCTAGATACAAACTGCTCTTGGCACTGAGTGGACATAAGACTAAAGGACCCAAGCAGGGTATGTGATCTTTAATGCAGTGAACTACCAAGGCTTGCTTGAGTAATGGAAAAAAATCTTACTTCAACACATCATCATCAACAGATCTGAGAGTAAAAGATGTTCTTTAGTTAAACAATTCATCACAGGTGAAGTGGCTACTTAAATTATGATTTGTTCTTTAAATATGTGAATTAAATCTAGGAAGTGAACATTGGTTAAAACTATAACCACACTATAAGCATGAAAAATACAAATGTCAGGTTATCAACTGTAGCTCTCCACTCTGCCTTCCTATGCTGTAGTGTACAACACTGTGTTAGTCCTCTTTGAAGAGGATCAGGCTGGAGAAATCACCTAAACTTAAACCCTGAACAAGAGCTCCTATGCTAAGGATTAACATGCTTTAAACAAACATGCATTGACTATGGGTCTTTAGATGATTCACCAAGGGCTCCCAGGACAACATGGCTCAAGGTCCTACTGAGACAAGAGAAAATGCAACTTCCAATCACCCATTCAGATACAGGAGACTTATCAGCAGGACTAGGACAGATAGCAAGAAAACAAATTATCTCCCATGTAGACAAGCCCCTAGAACTACAGAGCTTCAATACATAGAACTGTAGCCTGAAGCAGTTTGTAATCCACCCAAAAAGTTTTAATACCATTTCTGAAGGTCATATATGGCAAACCAGAAAATGAGCAGCATTCTTCACTCAGAGCCATCTTTAGCTAGTTAACCATGCTGCAATGCATTGCTCCAACCTCTCTTTCCCCTGTGTCCTCCAAGACAAAGTGCTGGACAAGTCAATGGGAGTGAAAATGGACACCCCCACATTATCAGCTTTACAGGAAAAAAAAAGATGCATGCTTAGCTTCAAAGTGAAATCTCTGACATTAGTGTTATTCCTGCTCTTAGTACTTCCAGTCTTGGCTACTAGAAAAAGTTGCACTGGAACAGCAACTGCAATTAAAATCTCTTTGCCTATTTGGAAGTCCTCAACTACACTGCTTCATGCAGCTTTGCATCAGGGAACATTGAAATATCTCAAGTTAAATTCCCAGTAACAAGGTTCATGTTTTCTGCCCCCAAAAAAGAATGGGGTGCCACCCAAGCCCAGTCTTCAAACAGAGTTTATTATACACATACACAGAGCTACTTCAGGAAGTAAGCACACCAGAGGAAAAAAAAAAGGCTTACTTTTGTCTTTGGATATATGTGTATAATGATGGTTTTAAGAGTATAAACAAGGCCCTCGAGAAGTTCTGGCACTTTATTATCCTGCACAGGAGTGACACCACCTACATCACTCCTGAGGAATGTTTGTCTAATTGTTTTTAAGTAGCCCCATTCTCCCAAATGATGCAGACTCAGTCTTCCCAGACAGTCCCTTTCAGTACCTTGGTTCATAACCTTACAACGTTTAATCTCTGTGGTTCTAATCACATCATCACAATTCCAGCACCTAAATTCTTGTCTTTTGCATTCTGCACGTGGAAAACATACTAAAGTCTGCAGCCAGCTTCCACTTGTCTAAAAACAAGTGGCCACTGCAGGACTGACCAGCTTACCCAGGATTGGCAGCAATGATCCATCCCTTCAGTCCCACAGAGGAAGTGTGGATGGCACTATGGAAAGTTCTAAATTCTACCACTGCTGCTGACTGCCAATACACAAATAAGGCTATGGTTAGTAAATGAGATAGGCACAGTGCCTATTCTGCCCATGGATGAAAATGTGGCCCCAGCCATTTATTTCTATATCAAATGTGTGTTAAAATTGTTTTAGAGAACATCCAGTTCCTGTAAATGTTATGGGAAAATGACATTTATGACTAACCAGTCTCCTCTGAGTAACGTGATGTGCTGTTGTTGGCTGGGTGCCACTTTCTGTCATACCAAAAATATTAAATAATTGAAGTTTAAAAAGAAGTTTGTATGAATGGGATCCCTGCACAGTTCTGCCCAGTTCTGCCCCAGGTCAATCAGATACAAGAAAAGCACTTCTTTTCCCCAAAAAGCATCCCCCCAGAGCTTTTCCCCCAGAAAAAAGCATCTGTAAAAGAGGTCCTCCTTGAACCTACAAACTATGAAGTTATATACTGAATAATGAAAAAAAGCAAACCCACAATCAAATTATAGACAGGATTTAGCTGTTGAAACTGCTGAAGTATTATCACTATACTGAAAAGTGTAAAATGATGACCTAAGGATTACAAACTTACTCATTCAGGGAATCAGAACTTCTGCAACCTCCTCAGTCACCTGGAGGATGCAGATTAAACAGCTGAGACAAAACTTCAGTCCTCCAACTATTACACTTCCATAAACAGCAAACATAGCACGGCAGTGATAACTAAACAGTATTTGCCTCCTACAAACTAAACACAGATGGCTGAGGTCATCAGAGCTAGTAGCAGCCTGACCAGAAATGTCCAGAACTTGGGCAAGCTGCGGTTCCTTGTTTGCACCTAATCTTTCCACCGGGATACTGGGGCGGGGGGTCGGGGGGGAAGAAGTCAAGTAGGACTTTAAAGGAGAGTTTCCAGGAGCTCAATTAACTCCTGCTACAATTTTTCTCTTGCTAGCTCCTAGCAGCAGGCTGCAATGGTGATGGGAGTGTCAATAGCGGTAATTGAACAGACAAAACAAACCCAGCCACCTGCCTGGGAAGGGGAAAGAATAATTATCTAAAGGAAAAGCACTGTCCTGTTTATCTCTGTACTATTAAGTCTTTTACAACACTGCCACTTAAAAATTCCAGCACATAAATTCTTGTCCTTATTTAAAAATGGCAGTACAGTTCTAGCAGTAATGCTCAAAGCACACATCTAAACCAAAGCTAGGGTTCATAAAGATACAGGATCTCTCCCATCAATTAAACCTGTTATCATGCAGTATGAAATGTCAGCTCATCAAATTAAATCATAAAGATACAGGAGCTCTCCCATCAATTAAACCTGTTATCATGCAGTATGAAATGTCAGCTCATCCAATGAAATCATTTTAATGACACTGTCATTTGAAAAACACAAATCATAAAAAGCAGTAGTTGTCTTGGTTTGTTCTGCATAGTGATCATCCTGTTAAAAAGTCTTTGGGTTAATGTTACTGTAACAGATGATTCTGAGAATTAAGTCAACACTTCTTTTCCATTTTAATAAATCTTAAGTTCAGCCACAAAATATTACTTGATAAAGAGGAAGAAGAGACAAAACCACAACCTGGATGAGTAGCTGGGTAGTTCTGCCTCAGTCCTGTTGCTTTGACCCCTCTACAACATCTCCTGTGGTTTATCTTTCCATTTCCTTCTGAAAAGTTTCCATCTGCAAAACTATAATTTCCTGGCTGACGTAAATCTGAAGAGTTCCAAACTCTGCTGTTGCATCTGAAATTACTTGCTTTACTTCCAACTTTACAGGCAGTGTGGAGAGAGGATGAGAGAGGCAGGGTCAGAGGCAGGAATGAACATCCACTATGGTAATACAAAAAACCCTCCAAACTACTGGCTAACAAAACCCAAGCCATAGTTCCATTAGCTGGTTAAGTTACTGATGCATCCAGAGCCACAAGAGGGTTACCAGTCACACTACAGGCAGGATTATACATCAGAGAAATGCCAACAGGAATAGATACTGACTTGAAAGAATACCTGAAATAGCTGCTGAATCTAGAAAGAGGGAAGAGGAAAGAACAGCACATCTCAAAACTGGTGAAACATCAGAGTCCAGCTCACAGTTTATTGTGCCGTGAACTCTGGGACCCTAGGATTTTAAAGCTGACTTCAAGTAAACTTAAAGCTAATTAATATAGGGGTCTTGTCAGGTCAGTGCTCATTTACAGTTGGTTTTCAGGGTATGTAGTCAAGACAAAAAAAAACCAGCCACCCAAGAAAACCCAAAACCCTGCTGCCAATTCAATAGGATAGCAATTTTCTTCACTCCCATCTAAAAAGCCTGCACCTTCCTATCACAATCTCAGATGCTGTGGATGGCTACCATTCTAAGATTAAACAGACAGAATTAATAACTCTCACCTTGCACATTCTGTGCTACTGCCACAGACAGCACTAATACTTTTTACACAAGACTGATGTTTTGATGATTACCAAATTCATAGAGATATGAAAAGAGTAATTCAAGACAAAGTTATTTTCTTAAATTGAGGTTTCATGATAACACAAAAGTGAATTTTAGTGCCTAATTAAAATTATTCCAACTACAAGTGAATATAAATCCACTCTCAAATTAATCAACATAAACTTGTCTAAAAATTTTTCATGCCATCTACTGTCACCTGGGTTTCATAACATTTATGATCACCAATGTAGCACCCCTGTAGCACCAGGAGGAATTTCCAGCAGCTTAGCAGTTGTGAAATCATGGTCACAAACATTACTCTTCCAGATTAATTAATTTTTAAAAGAATATATTCTCTGCATATGCTTACTCAGCATCACAGCTAAATCCATCTGCTTATCCATTGGAAACTTTGCCCATTGACCCAGAAGAGGCAAAAGCCTTCATCATCTATGACTTTTCTTAAGACTTGTAAAGCAAATCAGCATTTTAAGCAGCAGATAAAACAAAAATTTACTCTGTGGTAGTCTATGGAGTAGTAAGAACTCACCTCAGTCACTGAAATTCCTCACTTTATAAAATACATTTCCTTATCAGGAAATTTGCCTTACATACAGTCTCCTGCAGCTGAGACAGCCTTTATGAAGGTCTGAATCCTAGTATAAACTAAGGATTTAAACTACACATATGTAAATAATAAACTAGAAAACAAATGATACAATATGTGTTTGCATTCTGTTGGGAAATGCTGACTGATTCAGATAAAGCCAACAGATTACACAGCAGCTATGGCATGTTATTGCTGCTGTCATTTCAAAGGCTTCTGATTTCTTTATGGCAGGGAGGGAAAAAAAAGAAGCATTAATGAAGATAATAAAAAGAGCCATAAAAGTAGCTGTAAGATATCTCTTCATAAAAGGGACACATTAATAAGCAGAATTGTAGGCAAATCAAAAAAGCAAGCATAGCCATCCCAAGAACAGGCACCCATTTTAAGAAACCCCAACTTTGTTGCAATAATCTGTGGAAGGCACAGAGAGAGATTGGCTTTCTTCTGAAAAGAAATATTTAAGGGCATTGGTGTCAAAACTTACAGCAACTTGTAAGATTTAACAGAAATGATGAAGCATGTCTCTTTTTTTATTAAAGGCCAGATCATGGCTTACTGCTAACTGGGAAGGATGCCTCAGATGAAGAAGCATGACTTCATCTACATTTAAAAGCTTTCAGCTTAGTGGTTTTATTTGCATTGTACAGGGGAAATTCAAGCACATGTCCAAAAAACTTGGAAGCAAGTCTCACTCCGGTTATAACCTGTAGAACTTCTAGTAAGCCATGTCCTTTACCTGGAGAAGGGTGAAGAGCACAACTTATCCAAAAATATAGCTCTTTATGATCTGCAAACAAACAACTAGTCACAGACATTCCAAATCTCTGTCATTTCTGGAGCATGATCTGACAAAGAGATATTGATATTCAAATCTCCTCAGTTCTTTACTGGAAGGAATGATAAAAGTACAGCTTTACAAACCATCATCTATTTTACTTGCATCCCTGGAGAATTCAGTCTTTCCTAAAGTTATTATTACAAGATTGCTTAAAGGAAAAAAAAAATTGCATATTTAGTCTAATTATTCTAAAAATAATGATTCACAAAGTAAAAACAAATTAAAAACCAAGGGTCTTCCAATCTCAGTCAGTTATGTTTTCTTTGGTTTCCCTGAAACTCAAAGGAGTAAGCCACCCCCTTAGAACCCTGTCAGAATGTTAATACTGATACAATACAGGTCCCTTTATGACCATGGAAAACTCCACTTAAAATTTATACTGCATGACACCAAGACAATGAACTCTTTTGGGAGTGCCCACATCTTGCAGAGAAGGCATAGTCCTCATGCTGCTAAACATACTGTAGCCAAATTTATATGCACTTGGAAAAAACCAAATGAATCTGGCAAACAAGACAAGAGGATTGAATGCATTGCATTAACACCAAGAAGCTCCAGTATGTGGATTCCAGTCAACAGAGGGAAGCTGACAATCACAATGCCTTCAAGGATAAAACAAAGCAGGCAACTGGTATTGTAAACAAGGACCATCATAAGCCACAATAAAGAGTGATTTATAAGAGAAGCTCTGAAGAAAAAAGTAGTAAGATACTGCCTTGACTCTGCTTAACTAATTAACATTCATGTTCATAAAAACCAATTTCCAATGCCTGTTTTTGCTGGCCTGGATTCAGAAAGGGTTCTTGGAGTTCTGTGAAGTCAACTGCTTGGAATAATCTGTGAAAGCTTTGACTAAATTCTATCCCTACCTTTACCTAGTATGAAATTAGATGATCATGAAATTCAACTGGAAATGAAAATGATCAAAATGTTTTCTTGGCTAGGGGAGTTCCTGTTCTTTTCCTATACTCTTCATTTCTTAAGTTAACATTTTTTTGATCTTTCCATACTTTGGGTAAAATCATGCTTTCAAATACTGTGGGATACTCCTCTTCAGGAAGAGACTATTTTGGATGAGTTAACAGAAAGTACTTTTATTCTGTCACAAATGTATCCACAATATCACAAAGTGCTAAGTTTTTCAGTTACAGCACTTCTTCAATGAAACATGTGCCTGAATTCAAAAGATAGCCATCACCAAGGCCTGACCTGCAGAAGTCAGGCTCCCTACACAAGCTGACCAAACCCAAGTGGTTAATTCCAAGAAAAGAAAAACCAAACCAAAACATACCAATCAAACAAAACACCACCAAAACCCCCAGACATTTTAGAGGCCTCTTACAATTCTGAAGTGCACGTGTGCAGACAGTTTCTGTGACCTCCTGAATCAGGAAATGGGAATTCTGCAGCCAGTGCAAAATTCTTCTACAAATACTAACAGACTCAGTTGACTTTCACAGTATCAGTCTCAACTCTGCCCAAGAAGTCATTATCTGTTTAGCACTGGTGAGGGCATTCTCTGTGTAGGAATACATTAATATTTCTGTATAGGAATACACACATAAGAACCTCAAACAAGGGCAAAAATTTCTTTAACTGCAGAGTAAATGAGAACTTGCCATGCTTAATACAGTCCTTTCTTCTTTGTTAGAAACACAAAATCCTTTCATGCACAGCTTCTGCCCTCTGCTCCAAAGTGTAACTTCCATGGAGTGACTTTAGAGGAGTACTTTTCTACAAAGCAACTGATCTCAGGGGTGAGAAGTAATTCCCCATATTCCTGTTTGAAACTTCAAACTACATTTTATATTTTGAATGAAGGAAACTCTTTTTTAAAACCCTCAAGTCTTTTAGCATGACCAAAGAAACAGTCTCTTAAAAAAATCTTTCTCAGCTTAGACAATGATCCAGGTCAGATACCAGTAACTGAGACAATGATCCAGGTCAGATACCAGTAACTGAGACACTTCCATTCCAATAACCCTTGCAACACAGACTGGCCTAGACATTGAGGTAGAGTTCCTCAACTCAAGCACTCACTTTGGGCTGGAACCTCAAGAGCTTTGCTGAAACAAGTCTTAAAAGATTCCAGACAGCTTGCTTGAGGAGTACAGCTACAAAAGAATAAAAAAGAGAAGACAGAGAAAAAAAATCCAAGTTGTACATACACTGATGCTTCCTGAAAAGACTGCTGGGATTGACTCAAAGATGTGTCAGCTTGTTTTATTTATTATTTATGCACAATTATCTTATTTGCATCATAAGATTTACACAGTAACCCCATGAAAATTAAAATTGTTGGTTAGCATTTGGTGTAAAATTTTTCTTTGTACACCAATTGAAGGGACATCAGTCACAGGAGCATTACAGTTTCATTTGGCCAGAGAGAGCAACCAGTTAACACAAAAGTGTTGGGTAAAGCACTGACTGATTTAGGTATTAATCACCTCAGCTAAACTTGCCTTACCAAACTAAATTACAGTGAAGCAAGCTAGAATAAATCAAATGCTAACAAGCCCAAGTCTATTTTAGCAGTAATAGAAGATGTCTTAACTTCATGAACACATAAAAACTAACTTCCTTCCAAATGAAATTGTTAGTTACACTTCTGTTATGTTTTTATATCTATGGCAACACTAAATCATCAACTGAACTTCACTACTAAAGCATTCAGAGACAAGGGTGGGGAGGGAAGAAAGATTTTTACATTAAAAAGAACTCAAACTGAAAGTAGCACTGCAAAGTGGACAGAAGTTTAGACACCAACAACACAGTAAAAAGCTGCCTTTGAAGATGGCATATTCCCTCCCATTTATTTGTTCTGTCAGCCAGCAGCATTCCTTCAAGCTCATTTTGCAAACCTCTCCCTCCCTCTGCACTTACATCTTTTCATGTCTGTTTTACCCATCATGTTAATTGACTGTTAGGAAGAATTTAGGTCTTTGATATGAACTCTGTTTATTTTTACTTCCCAGTCTGTCAATTTTTCATATAAAGCATTTCATTACATCCAATATAGTGCAACTTATGCACTAAAATAATATCAGTGGGGATGGTGAAGATATAATAAGACATTTCCCAGCCATGCACTTCTGTACCCTATCACCATTAAACCAGGAAAGTCTGATGGACAGTTGTAGAATGGCAGAGGCTTCCTCTCTCCATGCTGGAAAACTCCAATGCTGCCAAATGGTGATGCTGCTGAGGCAGCCTGTTAAATGCCCAAAAATACATGCCTCCAGTCAATCCACAGCCAATAAAAAGCTCCCCAGTTGGATATGGGCATCACAATAGTAACTGGAGAACAAATACAGAACAGGAACCTTGTGTTTCAGCAGCAAATTCTAGAGAGTCATCATCATATTTCAGAGGGGAGAAAAACTACTAGGAAGCAAGGGTCCTCTGCTAATGAGTGCCTGAACCAGTCATTTTGTGCAGCTCCTGTCCTGCTACACAAACTCATCTCCCTCACATGATCTACACAACTGGATATGCACCATACATACGAACAACAGTGAAACATATACTTTCTAATACTTTATTACTTCAACCCAGGCTTTTCAGGTTTTTCTTTACTACCAGAATATAGTTATAGGTTGGCTGGGAAAACAAATAAACAAACAAAACCAAACTAATCAAATGGATGCAACTGTGCTGTGCTGGTGAAACATAATCATACATCAGACCAAATCCACAAACATCTCCCTGACAAAGAAGAGCCTACAGAAGAACCTGATTAAGTGAGGTATTTGAAGATTTCTTAGGATCTTACATAAACAAATGCACAACCTTATTCCAAGTCTCTAACAAATTAAGCATGTTGCATCTTGGTAAAGACTGAGTACTACTATAAACTTGTAAAACTAATCCTGGAAAACCATTATGAAAACCTTTAAGAATCAGGCAAAAGCAGGATTGGTCTTGAATATAAGATTGTACCCAAGCCTAACAGACAGCAAGGCTTTCTTCAGGTCAAAAGGCACAACCTGAATACCTGTTTATCTGCTGACTCTGGTTTTTGTGTCTGTGTATGACACAAGGTCTGCATTTTCACTGAGGACTGACAACTTATTTTAGCTCTGACACGCCACTTAAACACTGACACTAGGCAGCCTAACTGCTTAGTGTGGTTGTGTTTCCTTCCTTTACCATCCATAAGGTTTCATCATAAACCATCAGAATGGTTTATAAGTAACAAAGTTATTAGGAGCTTTGTGATGCTGTAAATTTGTATTTGCCCTAGAGGGCTTCATTGATCTAATTTCTCAACCACTATGATAACCACATTTCTTAGAAAACCAACAAAATACCCCAAAACCTGTATGAATATACCCAGCAAACAACCAAGATTAGTGTTGTTCTGGTGCAGAGCACCAAAAAGTTGTGTTGCATTGGTACCTGTCAGAAGCTGAAAATGTCAATTTAAATTCAAAGATGCATTATTAGTAAAGCTGTTAAGTCTAGATGACCATACTGAGGTGCCCATTACAAAAGAACTTCTGAGTAGAACATAAGGCCTCTGGTACTTCCCTCTGATGCTACGAGGAGAGGTCTGCCTGTAGTTACAAGTAGATGTTCATGTACATCTGGCAGAGATGTCGTAATATATTTCAAGGGTGTTTTGAAATGCTCATTAAAATGGCTATGAAATACAATATTCTTTCCTCCCACAGACTGAAAAAGCTTCTGGAACAAGAAACAGCATATCAGGCAAAAAAAGAGAAGGAAAGCAATAGGAAAATTGCTACACTAAAAGAAGAACTGACGAAACTGAAATCCTTTGCTTTAATGGTGGTGGATGAACAGCAAAGACTGACTGAGCAGTTGAATCAACAAAGTCAAAAGATTCAAGAATTAATCACCTCTGCAGAACAAGCACACGAGAAGCTGACTGTTGCTGAAGCAAAAGTTCAAGAAGAGGAGCAGAGAGCTAGCAGGCTGGAGGCTGAACTTCAAGCTCAAAACAGGAAGATCTCCCAAGAGCAAGAAGCAATGATGGCCAAACTAACCAATGAAGACAGTCAGAATCGTCAGCTCCGATTAAAACTAGCTGCTCTCAGCCAACAAGTCGATGAGCTGGAGGAGACCAATAAATCTCTACGAAAAGCAGAGGAAGAACTCCAAGACCTCAGGGAGAAGATAAACAAGGGAGAGTGTGGGAACTCTGCCCTTATGACCGAAGTCGAAGAACTACGGAAACGACTGCTGGAGATGGAAGGAAAAGATGAAGAACTCATAAAAATGGAAGATCAGTGCAGAGAGCTCAACAGAAAGTTAGAGAAAGAAGTATCACAGAGCAAGAACCTTAAAGGGGAAGTTGATAAACTCAACAAAAGAATTATGGAGCTGGAGAAATTAGAAGATGCTTTCAGCAAGAGTAAACAGGAATGTTACTCCCTGAAATGCAACCTGGAAAGAGAGAAGCTGTTAACAAAGCAGTTATCCCATGAGCTGGATGGCTTAAAGGCTAGAGTCGGTGAGCTTGAAGCAATTGAAAGCAAGTTAGAAAAAACTGAGTTTACACTGAAAGAAGATTTAACAAAGCTGAAGAGTCTAACAGTGATGCTTGTGGATGAAAGAAAAACTATGGGCGAGAAAATAAAGCAAACAGAAGAAAAGCTGCAAGCTGCAACTTCCCAGCTTCAGGTGGAACAACATAAAGTCATGTCCGTTACAGAAAAACTAATTGAGGAAAGCAAGAAGGCACTGAAATCAAAATCTGATGCAGAGGAAAAAGTGTTGAGTGTTACAAAAGAAAGAGATGAACTGAAAAACAAACTCAAAGCAGAAGAGGAGAAAGGAAGTGAACTTGTTTCCAAAGTGAACATTCTGAGAAAAAGACTTCAGTCACTGGAAGCTGTTGAAAAAGAGTTTCTTAAAAATAAACTTAAGGAGAGTACTAAATCTAGCACCTCCTTGCAGCAGGAAAACAACAAAATCAAAGAGCTTTCTCAAGAAGTTGAGAGTCTTAAGCAGAAGCTGAAAGAAATGAAGGCCATAGAAGATGATCTTATGAAAACCGAAGATGAATTTGAGTCTCTAGAACGAAGATATATCAACGAGCGGGACAGAGCCAAGCTCTTAGCAGAGGAGCTGGAGGCTGTGAAAATGGAAGTGGCCAGGTATAAATTAACAGAAAAGGCAGAGTCCAATCAAGAGCAGCGTCTTTTCAAGAAGCTGAAAGAAGAGGAGGCTAAATCCAGTCACCTTTCCAGAGAAGTAGATGTGCTGAAAGAGAAAATTCACGAATACACAGCAACAGAAGACCTACTGTGTCACCTCCGAAGCGATCATACAGTCTTACAGAGGAAACTCCTCCAGCAGGAAAGCAAGAACAGGGAGCTGGCAAGAGAAATGGAAAGCCTCACCAAAGAACTGGAGGGGTACAGACACTTCAGCAAGAACATCAGGCCTGGTCTCAACGGAAGGAGAATTTCTGACTTGAAGGTTTTTTCTAAAGAAGTCCAGACAGATCCAGCAGACAATGAACCACCTGATTACAAAACCCTCATGCCTTTAGAGCGAACAGTTGCGAACGGGCAGCTGTACGAAGACAGTGATAACGAGGACAAACACAACGAGGAGGAACAGACGGCGTCCTTCAAAAGCAACTCCTCCACTGCAAACGCCGTGAACAAGAAATTATGGATCCCTTGGATGAAGTCCAAAGAGAGCCATCCTCAAAATGGAAAGCTTCATCCAAAGCAAAACTGTGGAAAAAATGGAAACTGTGCACAGACTGGAGACTTAGTGCTAAGCCATACACCTGGCCAACCTCTTCACATAAAAGTAACGCCGGACCACGGACAGAACACAGCGACACTTGAAATAACTAGTCCTACCACTGAAAGCCCTCACTCCTACACAAGCACAGCAGTTATACCCAACTGTGGCACTCCCAAGCAAAGAATAACCATTATTCAAAATGCTTCCTTAAAACCTGTGAAATCAAAAGTAGCAGAAGGCTGCGCGAGCCCAGAGCAAGTAATGTCGCCTATTACTATGGCTACTTTTGCAAGGTCTCAAACTCCTGAATCATGTGGCTCTTTAACTCCCGAAAGAACAATATCCCCTTTGGCCTTATCATCAGGCTCAGGTTCACAGGAACAAATACTTTCCTCGGAGCCTCTGGAAATGGGAGCCAGGCACACCGTTTTTAGAGTATCCCCAGACAGGCAGACAGCGTGGCAGTTTCAGAGATCTAACAGTACAGGATCAAGTGTAATAACTACTGAGGATAACAAAATCCACATCCACTTAGGAAGTCCTTACATCCAAGCTCTCACCAATTCCAAGCCCACCAGCCCTTGCAATCCAGTGCAAGACAACAGAACTCCAGCACTAGCTAACGGCCTACCCAGTAAGCCCACCAGTAAAATCACCAGCAGCATTACTATCACACCAACAGCCACTCCTCTCCCCCGGCAATCACAAATTACAGTAAGTAATGTCTATAACTGACCCCCATCCAGGCTGACACCCTTACCAGCAACCCATCCTGTTTGCCATCCCAGCAAGAATTATTTGGAACAGCCCCTTTACTATGGGAGAGATCTGTGCATGAACCATACAACAGTATATGGAACTAACGTTAAGTTTTGCCTGCCTAGTGTTATCGAGTGTGCACTTACTGTGTAACTTCTCATGGAAATACAGTTATGTAAAATATGTAGTCTTGCACTTGTATAAATGCATCTTTATGTATTGCCATTTTCAAAATAACTCACCTTACTTTTGACTGCAACTTGCCTTGGTCAAGTATTTTAACATTACAGAAACAGTAAATAATTGATTATTTTTATCATTGCTTGCAGAAGATTTTATTTTTGGTTATGTGGTTTGTATTTTTTTTGCATGTCTGGCAGAATTTGAATTAAGCCATAATATTGCCTGCTAACTTCAGATAAGACTTGATTCATTATCTTCCCTGCTATCTGCCAACTCTTCGTAGCCCTCTCACTTCAGATAATTATCAGTACATCACATATACTCAAAACATTATCTATTGTATCTCATTACAAATTTATGATGCATACATGATATGTTCCAGAGCACAGTCACCCCTTTTCCTCCTCCTCTTTTTCTTTGGTTAAAACTCTTCTTAAACCTTCCTCTACCTGTTGTAAGTGAACAGAGTTCAGAAGCTTATATCACAAAATGATTGTCTCCAAACAAGGCAAGCAGATTTTTTTTCTAACACAACAGAAAAACTACTTTCACCTAGGTACCCTGTAAAACAATCAAGAGCAACACTTATATTCCTAAAGGACAACTCAGAAGAATGGATTCACACATAATCCTCAAGTTTCTTCTAAGTTCCAGCCACCAACTCAGCATACAATATACATCACAGGTACACTTAAGAAGAAATAAGACTGGCAAACTATGGTAAACCTCCCTGTTCTTCATATAATAGGGAGAGAAAGCTTGACAGAGGCAATTAACAAGTACTAGACCAACCCATGTGTGCCTCTAGAACTACGGTAAATAGGAGTAGCATCCAGAATTGACAAAACAAGTTAAGGTATTTCACAGATAGATACAGGATCAGTGCTTAAGAAAATGACAGAAATGTAAGCAGTTCTGCCCTTTATATGGGTGCCAAACAGGCAGTCCTAACCTCCCAGAAAATACTGCCAGTAGTGCATCAACTTCATGCAGAAAATAGATCAGCCCAAAAGACCTGAAATGCACTTTCAAATGTTTCTTCTTCAAAAGCTGTAAACTGCAAATGTAAATTGAAACATCTGCTTCTTATTCTAAAAAGAATATCTTCCTCTAAAAAAAGAATTGTTATTTTAAAAATTCTGCTTTTTATGCTCTTGCTTGGGGGAACTCTTTTTTAAAGAACTCAATCTCCTTATCAACAAGGAAGTTTGAAAGTAAGCAGAAAGTCCTTGCTAACTAAACACTTTTCTTTATTCTGTTTACATTATCTAGAGGAAAAAAAAATATTTCTGCAGTATAACTTAGTAACTGATTCAGGAAAGGGCTCTGGCACATGCTTGCACATAACAATGGGACTTTTATCATTTTAAGTCCTTCTGACAGACAGGAATCTAAATTATTACAACTGCAGGTAATAAATGATTTCAGAAAGAGCAGTTTCTATTGAAAAGCAAAGCCCATACACACTTTTCTCAGTCAAACTAACCATGGGAAGAAAACTGCTAACCCATGACAGACATGGACATACCATGTATTACAGCTGACCAGTGACAACTCTGAAAGGATAAGATGTGCACCTGTCCAAGTCAAGGGTAATGTCATGCTGATACAACATCTCCTGAAGTTACTGGGCTTTGCAGGTGGTCCTGCCCACTTGTTTTTTCTCAGTTGACAACTCAGAGACAACTGAGACATCTCCACTGATTGCAAAAGTGAGAGCTGACAAAGACCTGGGTCAGAAAAGTGCAGTCTTATCCTGTAAAGCAAACTCTGGGTCCCACTGACTTTAGTAAAAGTTAATGACCAAGACAGCAGCCAGCAGTCAGGCAAGTCAAGATGACGGTAATTTTAGCGTGCGCTTATTACGTGACCAAGTCACTTAACTACCTTCAAGTTACCACAGGGCTGATTCCAAACACATCCTCTGCACATCCTCCTGAGCCAGACCCAAGCTCTCTGGAGGGACACATTACTGAGTAACTGTGCCTGAAGAACATACTTGCCAGTGTACTAACGGACACAAGAGTCTCCAAAAATTAAAGGGTTTACAGTTGTCCTCCAGAAGCACTAATATTTTCTTCAGTTGGACATAAAAATCTTATGAAATGAAATGTTGGGGTTTTTTCCCTACATCTTTCATTCCAGAATACATAGAAATGTGGTGATCATTAACCACCTGGCCATCTACTGCAACCTCTTGTGAAAAGAAAGCACAAATCAGGACATAGCAATAAGCACACTTAATCCTTTGGACAACTCCCAAGCTATTATGAATACAAAGCCTAGGTGAGAGTTCACACCACTTATAAGTTTAATTATTAAACAAGACAGGACTTCTGTTTCTGTCTTAATCCTTACTCTCCTGAGGTTTACTATTAACTGTCCAGTTAACAAAAGACAAAGGAAGCAGCCAATCATGACCATTAACCCCTAAACAAGAAGCATCACCATTGCCCCTAAATGAACTGGCTGTATTTCCTAAAAACACACTTCAGTTAAGGGATACTTCTATTCCCCTGCTGATGAAAGAATCTATGCATAGATATTAACTGACTTGACAATGGAATTTTTGTCATTCATTTTCATGAAATAATTATTTGATTTTTCATCTGTTGAAATGAAACAATGATTCTATGATCACTCTAATTTCAACAAATGAAAAAAAAAAATCAAACAATGACTAAAACCAGGGTTTTCAGAGTAAAACCTCTTCATCCTGCTCAAATACCAAAGCTCTATTTCAAAGGACAAAGCAGAGAAAAACACCTGGATGTATTTGAGAGCTGAAACTTAAATAAATTTTTAAATAGAAATTTTATCACAGAATAACAAAGAAGCAGCATAGCTTAATAATAAGCAAATTAACCTCCAGTTGTTCAGGTCACCACTCCATATTTCAGATTATTTCCATTCTGTTGGATGGCAATATTCACCTGCTGCTTTGGCAGACAAAGGGAAAGCAACATAGTAAAGAGAACATTAAAAGACTTGCCTGCAAATTGATTTAACCACTGAACAAAACATCAAGCACAATTACACTAAAACTCAACCCAATAGTAATGCAGCTTTTCTAGGAATGTCAAGCATTCCATAAATGGTAAGTATTGCTGTCAATTTGGATGCTGAGACACTTTGGTTTTCAGCATTTGCCCAAAAGTCTGAAATCTGACAGGTATGTAATGATTCAGTTAAATGTTGAAGGGAAATTCAGTCACAAAGTAAGTAGAGATTCAACTGTGAAAGAAAATGTGAAAGCAGTTTTCAGCAGATCAGAATTCCTAATGGGTCCCTTATATTCTGTATATTCCTTTATATTCTGAATATTCTGTCATTCTGTGATAATAGCAAGACTTCTCTTTTCCAAAACTCTTCACAAGCATCTCCTCTGAAGTCTAAAAACATACCCTTCCCCTTGGATGTTAAGACCCCAGGAAAAGAAAGTGAGGATTAACTGATAACTTCTGCTATTTTTATCAGTCCACTCTCCTTCATCTTCTCAGTTTTATTGCAGTGAGTGAGGAAAGGAACACAAGCAAGGGCAGCACAAACAGTTTGGTGCTCAGCATTTTTGGGTCATCCTTTTTGTGTGATTATATATTTCAGAAGAAATATTTGTAATTTTTGTCCTTCTGTGGAGGATGGATAAGGGGAGGAAGGGAATAGGAGGAAAAGAAAAAGAGTAAGAAGTAATAATGGTATTCTGAGAGCAAAGTAGCCATCCACCAACTGAGAGGCAGTATTTCAGGTCATTTAAAAACTTCCCTAGAGCAGCTAATTAAGGAATAAAACTGACAAACATTACAGGAGCAGCCAGCAAATCATCTTTATCCAAAGCACAGTAGACAGTATGGTGTCTGGGGCAGAATGTAAGGCAGTAAGAAAACAAATCTGTATGCTCACCACACTGGGGAAAAGATAATCAGAAACAGGGTTGTACTGCACTGCTTTCTGATGAAGAGTGACTGAATCCTGCAGGGTTAGCTGATGGAAATGGTGGAACCATCTGCAGGATGACTTTATCCCTAGGATACAGATATTGAGACAGGCAAAACAAAAATTGACAACTGTCTAATCTCCAGGCTTAAGCAAAGACTACCAAAACATTGTGTTGCCAAGAAACAGAAGAGAGAGACATCTTCTGGTTCAAGTACAGGACCAGTGGGTGTATAAAGACATTTTATAATTAACAGCAAGTGCTCTAAGTGGGAAATTGCTCAAAAAAACCCCCAAAAAAGACCAACCTTAAATTTTTAAGAAGCATAAAGTGTTTTCACACACCTGCAGTCAGTGGCCCCAAAACATAGCTGAATACTCTCTACTAGCACATCATCCAATGACCCATGATACCATGAGCACCCAGAAGCCTCAAATAGCAGAGGTGCCAAATGAACATGACTCTCCTGTGATCACAAAGCAAAGTAATCTTGGGAAACAGATTTTAAGTACAAGAGGAAAAGCCTGTTTTAATCAGGGACTCTTCACCTGTCAGTGGCCTGACATCACAGGGTCTTCATACAGGGATGGAGAAAAGCTTCTTCCCTTTACTACCCCTCCCACAACCCATATCACAAAATACTGCCCTTTGGGTTATGCTGTCACCACTGTTCAGAAAGGCAGCACTGTGAATGAGGTCAACAACCTAACCTGAATATAAATAAATAAAAGATTGGTTGGTTTTGTTGTTTTTTTTTTAAAAAGGAAAAAAACTAAGCCAACAACAAAACAACACTGCACCACCTGCCATAAATCTTTATTTAAAATTAATAGATAAATAAATAAAACAAAAAAAACCCCCACTAATCACAAAAACCTAAGAGGTTCCACTTCACAGCACAAGCTCCACAAAAAAGCTACATCAGCTTAATTGAGGAGGCAAGTAAAAAAGATTAGCACTTTATACTGGAACCACTGCCAAAGCCCTGATCCCACCACCTTGTGTGCTGCCACTCTTGCCTGAAGAGATACAATCTAGCATGCAAATATGTCACAAACATACAGCAAATATTCATCAGTCCCATTAACATCCTTCTACAGCAGTAAGAAGAAATTACTCCTCTTTCAGGAGAGAAATTAACTTGTACAAAACAGAGCAAGACGGCTTCAACTGTGATTAGAATCTAAAATTTCTTATCCTATTTTATCTCATACTCAAACCATGACAGGTCATGTTTTATCCTGTAGAAACAGCAATCTTAGCTGGACACAATAAGGCTTGTGAGTTTTAAAAATGTTTTGTGTAACTTTTATATATATTTATATTTAAACAAGTACTCTGTTGAACACACCTCTAAATGTGGCCTTCACAGAGGAAACCAACCTGCTCCTAGATAGAAAAAGCTATAATGGTGGAAGCAGAGAAATTCTATTTCCTTCTCCATGCATTTGGGTCCAACCTGGTTACCCCTGTCTGTTTCTTGAACATATATATTAATTGACGTGGGATAAATATATTCAAAGCTTTTGAACAGAAAATATTGATGTTTTCATGTTAAAAGGCCTGTATAGGTAGAAGCAGAGCTCAGCACATCTTTTAAAACTTAGAAATACAGAAACACCTATACCCCTACCTGCCCACAGTCTGTATAGAATAATACCTGCTGCCAAAAATCTTACACAACAAATGGTACCGCAGCTTTAAACAAGTGAGCTGATGCCCTCACACAGAGCTGTAAAATCATGTACTCTAGAAAAGCACCACCGGCAGCATTTAAGTGCTGCCACTGCCCTCTCCTGGACAAAATTAATATTGCACTGTGGTTAGTACTGCTTTTAAAAAAAACGAGTATTTTTAGGGACCCCAGGTGCCCTAACAAGGTGCCCGAGATCCCTCCTTGTTTCAGGGGGCAAAGGGAAGAGAACAAACAGTAGGCAATAGTTCACTTCGGAGTGAACAACAGCCGGAACAGCTACTGCATGGCAATGTTGATAACCAGTCCCAGATAAATCCTTGTTCTAGGGGACCTGACCTATATTATAAACCTTACTTTTCCCTGCATCTTGTCAATTATCTACTAAAAACGAGGCCTTAAACTATCTTATGTTTAAAAGATTATCACATTTCCCAGTGATGACAAGTCCCAAGAAGAGCAAGGCATGTAACAGAATTTTAGTAATTAAGAATACATCTTCTGCCTCCCAACTCTGTCCAGCTGTTTCTTTTCCCCATCACCAGAAAGCAGAGTTAAACTTGGAATTCAGGAAATAAGACCACAGTGACACACTTGGGTACATGAGTGCAAATCATGTCACATAATGATGATCTTTAAGGTCCCCTCCAACCTGAGCCATTCTATAATAATCAAAATTATTTCTAATATTAATATAGATTTAACTGTCAGTATGAACTGATATCAAGAGCACTGCAATAGGCCAGATATCAGCTGAAGAGTAAAAACTGCAGGAATCAGATCTTAGAAGGCACCTCAGGACATTTTCAAGCCTATTCCCTTACTATAGCTTGACCTAAATCCTTCCAAGCAATTGTTTTAAATCCTGTTTTAAAAAATTTCTGCAATGACAATGTCACTGCTACCTCAGGAATCTCTAACAGGGCTGAAATACCCTTGCTATTAAGGATCTTGCTGATCTCTGAACTATGAAATTGTAAGCCAGGATTTGCTTTCTTATCCCTCCAGTGCACTTCAAAAAGTCTTCTCTCTGCAATGCTTCCACATATTAGAAAACAATTATCATGTCTTTCCTCAGTTTCCTCCAGATTAAACAAACTCAACTGCTCTCCCACTTAATAGCTCAAGTGCTAAAACTGTACTAATCATTTTTCCCTTAGCAGAGCTGTTTATAATTGTGTAACAATGCAGTGCCCCAAGCCAGGCAACACTCCCACTAAGGTCTTAACAACAGTATTAAGATTATTTATACTTGTCCTGGTTACACATCTTAATATAGTTACAGACACAAGTGAGCTGCATAAAAGGAAATGCAGAGCAACTGAGATTTTTCCCTCTGGATTCCCAGAATACAGATGCCAGGATCTAGTGAAAGAAAAGGAAATATCTGAACACCCTCTGCAGTTGAACAGGTCTCAGCAGAAATTTCAATCAAAAATGTCTTGTTTGGAGATCAAAGAAAACATTCAGGTTTATCACTTAAAGTCATTCTCAGCTGCACACATGGTTTATGTTCTGACTAACTCCATTATCCAGGAATAAACTTATGTCTGACAAGAGGCATGCTTGTTGCAAGTACAGGAGAACTTCTGTGGAAAGGATCTTTAGCTCCATTCACTGACCACTTTCACTGAACTTGAAAATGGTCCTCTGTTGCTCACTAAAACAAAAGCTTAAGCAGTGAGAAAGAACCTTATCTAAAGTTTATTTCTCCTAGATTAAGCTCTACAAGTGACTGTATAAAGGTAAAGAAGAAAACTTACAGAACAAATAGGACATGCTCCCCCTTATTTAAATGCACACAGCTCCAACAGGAAGCAAAGCACACATCATACTTTCAAGGGGAAAAAAATATGTATTAGGACCAAAGGTAGAATTACTTGAACCACTTAAACAGCACAGAGACACACATTTTCTCTCCTTGAACATAACAGACTAGGCCTGGGACACACACTGCCATAGCCCACCCCCCAGAAAGCAAGCACTGCACTGTACAACACCTGATGTCCCACATAAATAACAGAGAAGCCACCTCTGTGCCCCTGGGGGAAAAAATAGAAGTGTGTATGGAATATATGTCCCGATAGTTCAAAGCATGCTTTCACAGCTGATCTCCTGAAACTAAGAAGGGCCATTTCCAGGCAGGTGGGAAAATTCCACACTTAGCATTCAGGGAGTGTTTGTCTCCACCCCTGAAGTCCCTGCTGCCTCTCACAAACACAGCCACTGCACATGAATTCTCACTCACATTCTTTCTCCTGCCCACTCCTCTGACAGGTGACTGATGTCTGCTTCACAAGTCAATGTAAAACAAAGGAAGTTAAAAGATCTTTATGGAAGTGCAGCTTTGCTGCCTGCAAGCAAGCACTACTTGCCTTGAAAATGAGCTTTAACTACTTATTTTCAAAGCTGTAAGCACTACTGACAAAAATTTGGGTATTTTCTGCATCCAATGCCTTAAACTATTATGATACTATTGTATTTATAGAGATTCTAAAATGTGGTTAGTTTAATGTCTTCAGGGTTGGTTGTCTTTGTTGTTGCAGTAATTATTTACTAGTATTTACTTAACAGTGTACAGACACATTCAGTAAAACTGCACAACTACTCAGAGTAGCTCCTTGGTAACATTTCATTTGCAGGGATGTTTGGAGAGCACTGATGGGAACTTACATGCACTCTTGAGGATGTGAAAGACAGCTCAGCTTGGTTTTTGAAGGATAAATATGTTATCTCTTCTTCTATCACTTGGAAAGACACCAAATACAAAAGGTGGCCTACACATAGGAACTCAAGGAGCCATACCTCAATAGCTATGATGAACACTGAGCCAGCAAATTCAGAATACAACTAAGTGTTGGAAGAAGAATGGGCCAGACTGAAAATCATTCCTCTTGAAGGACAGAACAACTGGTAGAAAGGGTGCATCCATTTGAAGAGATTTTAAGAGATTCTTGGTGTGCACACAGACTTCCCACACATAGGTAAAAGTTAAAAAATCAAATAGAAAAAGCCATTAAAAACTATACATAGGGTTTTAGTCAATCATCTCCAGAGAGAATCCTCCAACATTCCTCCCTATGCAATCTCTGAACTGGAACACTTCTCAAAGAAAATACTCAACCACAACTTTCTCAGAGATACAAACACACTTCAAAATATTTATGTAAAGTCTTGCATGTTATCTATTCATCTCAATAGGCTTCCCATTTTGAAACTGAGGCACGATTTATCATCTCTAGATTTACAACATAAAGTAGCACTGCTGGAAATAGCCCACCCAAACTTTTTATTCTCATCTCCCAGGCCTATCACACAGGCAGAAGACAAACTGTTCCAATTCAGTACTCAAGGAAGGCCATATAGCAGGGGCACAATTATCCCCTCCTACATCAGTCCCCTCTTCTTTAACAGTATTTTAGTAATTGAAGCAAAATACTTTTGGTTTGGTTTTTGGAGTTTTTTGGTTGTTTGTTTGTTTTCTTCCCTTGCATACTAACAATATGAGTGCTAAAATTCAAGACTACCATGAAAATGCATGTTGGGAGTTTTTTGTTGATTGTTTTTTTGTGTTGTTTTTTTTTTTTAATTCAGCATTTAATGAAAGTTTCATTCCAGTTTTAGTGAAAATACTGGGATACAGTACACACAGGAAAACTTTGCTGCCACCTACATGTAAAATCTTTAAGGAACACAAGAGTAAAGTAAAATACAGCTTGTTTTTTTCTTACTCACTTTCAAAGTCAAACTCTTCCCTTTCTTAATGTAATAATAATGGGGGAAAAGAAGAAGCTACAAATCAAAACTTTCTGATTTCAAAAATAAAAGATGAGATGAGTTATACAGATTCAGACCCAGGTTCTATGTATCTCTCTCTGGTAGAGACCTTGTGAAAAAAAAATGTTAAGCACCAGGCAAACAGATCAACAAACCCAGCCTCTAGCAGCTTACAGTTATCCACAGATGATTCTACATCACATTTTAGTGTTCAGCAGACCATGACAGATGTCATGAATCAGCCTAAATTCTCTCCAAACCAACTGATATCATCACCTCAAACCCTGCCTGTCACAATGAGTTGCATAGCTCCCTGACATGGGAAAAGACTGTTTACTGATCTTTAGCCCACCTTCAATGGGTGCCTTCTCAAACACCTTATCAGTGACAATTCCCATTGCAAAATGAGTAAACATGTGGCTGAAAATGGTTCTTATTGGCATTTCTCTGGGTTGATCAGTTCAGCTTTACTCTAAAAGTGTCACCACATCCCTCTACTGTCACAAGCTATTCCAGTGGCAGACTGCACATCACTTGTAAGGTTTCAGCAAATATTAAAATCATCTCCTTCAGAACTCTTGGAAAAATACCACATTTTTCTGGGAGTCTCTTACTATTCTTTCTTCTTTGTTCTTAAACTTCAATTAGCCCAACTCGATTTTTTTCCCCCTTACTCAGGATCCATTAAGCACACCTGTTAGGTACAAACTTTCACCAAATTCCTGCAATACCAAAAGCACATGCAATAAGCTGATGTTGGGTCAGTCTTCTCTTTTACAGAACTCCTGCCACATGTGATCATCTACAGCCAAATGATGGGCTTCTCAATTCTGATACACTTTTTACAAATAAATCCTTATTCCAGTCAGACTTTTAGGGCCAGCAGGAAGTTGCTGTTTCTAAAAACTTGTATTGATCTAGCTCATTCTTATCCATGATCTTTCAAGGTCCCTTCCAACTCCTAACATACTGTGATCTGATGCTTATTCCTACAATGCAATGTGTTTTCTATTGTCCTCATTTGAGGTCCAGCCCAAATCAGGACACCATCATTTCATGGTTTTGAAAAGAAAAAAGTCTCAGTGAACTTTTTTATTTACTCTGCTGCTCAACTGTAAAATGTATATAGAAAGGCTTGTGATGCAAAAAGCTTCTTGATAGGTAGTGCCTGTTTAACTCTCCTTTCAGATATGGTACCTTTCAAATTATCTCCTTGCCTTCAACCTTTTTCAGTTCTCATTTTAAGTTTTTGACAAGTTATTTCTTTGCAATTAAATAGGACTATGATGAAGGGAGAGTTCCTTCTTACATTGATTTTGTGTAGTGTGGGCACAGTGTGGTCACCTTCAAAGAATGATTTCCTTTAGTAAAGCAGGAGCTAGGTATAGCCTGCTACTCAGGGCTGAATCAAGACTTGTTTCTGCATGTGGAAGTCCTCTGATTATTCACTCAGAAGTCACAGAGTTCACAGCCCCTAGGGCTGCTGTCCTAGTGAGAGGGCTGACAGGAAACCCTTCTTACTTACTGTCTGGATTGCAATCCATTCAGATTCTTTGATATTCACCAATCATGTAGGTTAAGTTAAATACAAAGCTATAGTCTCATTACCCAGCAGAGAAAGGAAGTTCAGAGAAACAGTTGCAAGAGCAATGCCCTTAGTTTTATGAAGTGGAAAAGACAGTAAAAAGCTCAACATACAGTTTGTTTCCTCCTAATGCATGTCTTATTCTCCTGTTTTATTTCAAGATCACTGATGCGTTCCGTCGCTCCAATCCAACTCGGATCCCCAAACCCAAGCCTACCAGCACCTCCAAAGTACCTGTCAAAACTCCTGCTGGACTCAAGAAACCACTCCAAGACAGCAGTTCTGGAAAGCTACACATTATAAGGACTGTGTCTAAAACTAGCCTTCAAAGTGGAGGGAGAAGGTAAATCATTTTCTATGATCTATCCCATTCCCATGGATCTAAGCAATCCCAGTTTCGACAGTAGTTGTTGCCACTGGGGAAAAGAATAAACCCATCCACGTGGTCAGCACGCCAAAGGTCACACCAATCACAGGACATCAAGACACAGCCCAATTCTTAGGAGCAAAAGGTAACTGCATGTCTGCAGGGACCAAGAGCTGCTCCCATTTTTCTGCTGTAACTGGAGAAATTGGCCCTGACAGTAGAGAAGCACGAGACACAAACAAGTTTCTATTCCAGATTCAGTGGTGACATG
Source organism: Galbula dea (assembly GCA_013399015.1). NCBI lineage: Eukaryota > Metazoa > Chordata > Aves > Piciformes > Galbulidae > Galbula > Galbula dea. Next base: position 121,101 of record VWZX01011305.1, on the reverse strand, counting down.
TTCCACAAATAACAATACTAATGTTGTCTCAGAAGATTCTTAAAAACATATGATTAAACACATGAAGAGTGGCTGAAGGAAATATGTTTTCTTTTCAAAGCTGGTTTAGTGAAGAAGTGTTTCAGTATGGATCTCTTCTTTTCAGTAGTAAAGATGGCATGAAGAGAGGTATGGAGAAATTTCCTCCTTTATAATATATATAACTTAAAGAAACCCAGAGCTGTTTGTTGTGACAAGCATCACTTTAAAGGCATGATTTGAAGATGAACAATTATCTCCTTAATGAGTTAACTAGTGTGATTATCTACACTTGAATCCCTGCAGATGTTACCTTAGGAGAACAGATGCAAGAATTGAGATGGATATTGTTTGTATTAGCTGTATAAACTTCCACAATTTTATTTGGACTACAGTATTTAGATTTCAGTTCACTTAAACAGTACTGATCAAAATTTGTGCCAGGCTTCCCAGTTAAATTGGGACTTACACAGAAGTGCAATTTTGTTCTTGCTTACCTCCACAATGTTGCCTTTCCTTTCAACTGCCCACATTCAAATCAAATAGGTAACTGCATCCATAACTGTCAGAAAAGTGGGGTTTTTTTAACCAAACTAAAGTAGTTCTAATTCTTCTATAAGAGAATTTGCTTTTTTGCTTTTCTTAAAGCATAATTTCTTTAACAGACTTAAAAGTCACTCAGTTTCCTTTCAGCCAACATGTGTACACACAGAGGAAAAAAAAAAAGTCAATCCATTAGAAGAGCCTCCAGGTTCATTGTTTTCAATGTTCTGGAAAATAGCAATTGTTGCTCTGACAAGAAAGTTTCTCACTGTTCCACTTTAGAAAGTTAAAACCAATAAAATACTGTTACTGCAAGGAACTCCCCCCAGGAATCCTGTAATACCAACTAACAGGAGTTAACTGTTTTAGGATATAAAAACAGAATTCATTTCCCTGGTATTAATGTCTCCCTCATTCTTCTTCTCCTAACAGAGTGCATTTCAACAGTCTAAATGGCTCAACTGATAAGTTATGGGAAAACTCCATTCACATAGGTGTCACTTTAAGAACTGTCAAATCCTGATGCCTAAATAAAGCAAAAGCTGGTAGTGCCATAGCCAGAATTGCCATCCTTTTGCTGAAGCAAAGAGAGATTTTCATGCATTCAGTTATGCAGTTTTTCCCCTTTATTTCACAGCTAAGGTTTACCTTAACCACTGAGACAGTACAACACATTAGCACTGCTGCATGGCTGTTTTTGCAAACTCATGAGAGAAATCTGTGGCTCCCACAACAGCTCCACAAGAAATTCTCTAGGAGTACTTTAAAAAAAGGAAAAGTTTAAAAAGACCAGTCTACTGAAAACTTTATTTCAGCTTATGTCCTACAAGAGGCAGTTGTGTCCAAATGGAGAAATTAAAGCAGTACCCTTCCATATTGAAAAGGCTTAAATTGTATTCACTAAATCTGTAGGTAACTGTTAAGTTCTGAGGCTCCATGGCATGCATGTTGATACCCAAATAAATCTGCCAGAAGCACACCACTAAGTATGTTCTGCAACTTGCAGACTGAGCATGTGTAAACACAAAGAGACAGATTTTAAAAAGCAGTGTCAACTTGGCATGCTTACCAGACAGCTCTTCAACACAAGCACAAGTTTCAGCAGAAGGGATTGCAACTCATGGATGAGGAAAAACAAAGTTACAAACATCTCCATACCCAGGTCCACGCCAACAGATCTCAGCTCCAGCCAAGCAACAGAACTCCCACTGAACATGCTACAAAGAACAGTTTGCTTCTAGGTAATTGCTCATCACACATTACACATTGATGCTTTTTGGCACCTTTTAATTAAGGATCTAAACAAACTGACAAACAAGGATGCTACAATCTTACAGTACTAAGGGAGACAAAGAAAGCAGAGAGAATGAAAGACAAGGAGTGGTAACATAAAAGAAGGAAACTGGAAGAATTTCTGAAAAACAGGATCTATTCCTCTCACTCCAACTACATGGGAGATGTGGCATGCTGGCAACAGGCAAGATATGGACATTTATAGTGCTGTCAGAAGTGCACTTTCTGTCCATGGAGAGAAGAAAAAGGTTGTGTCTTTCACCAACACCAAAGTAAGTCCTTGGTATTCCTTATCCTCTCCCTTATAGTTCTGAATATAACATAAAAGTCATACTTGAAACTGGACAGAGTTGTGACATGAACTTGAAAAAGGGAGGGGAGGAATTACATGACTTGGGACACATGTGATGCTAAACATTGATAAGCAGACAGCCATCCCTAACTGCTCAGAACAGATCTCCTCTCGAAGTTAAAGGTTTGCTGAAGAAGTTCCTGGGCAAGATTCTTTAGTTTGTGTCTGTGACAAGGTAAATAGAAGGTAAATCCCTTCAGGGGTTTTTTGTTGTTGGGTATTTTTACATCTGTAAACCCCCTGCAGCAGGGTAAACATTCATGTCTCAATCTCAATGAAACCTTTAATCTTTACCATGGATTCTAAAACGATGTGCCCAAAAGCCAATGAAGAATAACTTACATATCTGTATATCAGGGTGTCTATTTCTGTGTTTTCACACTTTGAAAAAGTGAGTCTGCTCATCTTTCATGCACTTCATCTTAGAAGTAGCCTCTTCTAACCCCAGGTTGCTAAAATCTATGACACTTTTGAGAGATGAGTTATTAGGAAGGATATTCCATTAGTCAGGACTTATTCTAGGACTAGTCTTAAAGGACTTGGCAAAAGAACAGTATTTGAAAAGTAGATTTTGAATTCTTCTGCTTTGCACCTAGAGTTGTATCAGATAGGCTTTTTTAAAACAGGTAGCAAATGAAGTTGGTAGTAAACATTTTTTTAATGAAACTTGATGTTTCACAGGAAAACTGGATCAAGTCTGTCAAAGGTGCTCTCAAAATAATTATTTTCTTGTATTGCTGCTTACATTGTAAACCCAGATTTCCTATTTCACACCAACTGATTTTAAAGGATTTTACCACAAATTAACCTCTGATTTTACTCTGTTGTACATGAAAAATAACTAGCCACAAAATAAAAGCTACAGATGCTCTCCTTACTTCACTGATGGCTTGTGTCAACTTAATACAACAGGCTCCAGATAAAGAACCTGCCAACCAGTTTACAAAGGTGGACTACAGACAGTAGAGTACATGGGCTGCACAACTGTCACCAGTAATCATTTCTGGCAACACACTCAAGGATGCTCTTAGAGTAAAGTGCATACACTGCTTTCAGCAGAGAGCAGGATTAGACACCTCCAGGGGCTCCTTCCCACCTGAATTATTTTAGTAGCTATACTAAATATTACATAATAATAACTAAATATAATTATTTTAGTAGCTTTATTTGCAAGAATCCCCAGGAGTTTTGCATAAGTGAAAGAGTTATGATTCAGTCTCACCTCAAAGTCAGATGGCTTATCCATCACATCAAAAGTTTACCATCCAACTCCTGCTTTGTATCCAGCTTCTAAAGGAAAGCTGCCAACATTATAAAAATCAGCTTACCACCTACCCAAACCAAACCTCTGGTTGGCAGAAGGTGCAGGTATACTGAAGACTTCTGAATTAAAAAATTCCTAAAGAATAGCTTTTACCATGGGAACTAGAACCTACATGACATTAAAAAATAGCAGTGAAATGTTCAGGAGCATTACTTGTGTTTCTGACCCCTCTTTATTATATACACACAATTTTTATATTGCTCCCTCTCAAACTATTCTCCAAGCACCTTTTCACAGGAAATAAGCAAACACTGTTAAGACACTGGAAGATCTGGAGCCTTCCCTGAAATGCAGGTAACTCCAATAACTATTACAATTTTAAAGAAAAACATCAATTTTAAAATTAGTTTAAAAAAATGGGCACTATGAGGTCTTAAAAGTCATTTTTTGCTGCCTAGATCTACACAAAACTCCACACTAAATCTCAACATTACAGATGCAACAACATGCTGTAAAGTTCTTTCAGACACTGGAAAAAGCCAAGCACAGGTGACAGACATTATAATCATCAGGAGAAGAGAAAATCAGCCAGAGCACCAGGGTCAAAAGGACAACGGCTAGAGAAAAGCTGTTTAACTCTTGCCCTTTTACATGGCAAGAGTGAAGTGAGAAACCCCAGTAGACACAGGGGTGATGCTTTTCAAGTACCACAGATACTTTTTTTCTCCAAAGGCTCTACGATAGATGCAGTGTTTCCAACGCTTTTCAGAACTGTAAGTAACTTCACGTCTAACGGCAATCAACACACACTATGCAACATCCTTTCATCAAAGAAACTCCATTTGGAAGAAAACGTAGTGTAGAAACTAAACGAAGGCAGGGGACAGCACAGCTCCCAGCTCAAAGCAAGGCGTTTTCTTCTCCTTCCCATCTCTGTACCCCACTTTTCAAAGACCTCTTGAATGTATTTTTGTTGAGTGGGTTCCAGTTGTTACCTCAGGGCTGTTCTCTCCGTTAGCCTCTTCATCCTCTAACTCACCCGAGGTGTGAGGGGTCGGAGATGAGACCTCCATGTTTGGGGAGACTTTGTTTACGAGCAAAACTACCACCACTAGCAAGCAGGGGAAAGCAGGCACGACAGTTAAAAAAGAGTGAGAGGAAAACGAGATGTAAACTAAAAAGCGGAGATGGGAAATGCGGAGGGAGGGAAGTGGAAAACAAACCGAAAAGGAAGAAGGACGGCGCAGGAGGAGAGGGTTAGCCCTCAGGAAAACTGTTTCAAGACCAGCGTTAGGAGAGAAGTTCCAAGAGGCGAGTACCTGAACCACTACCTGCCCCGGACGCGGTATCCCACCACGGCTCTTCCAGCGTGTCCCCCATGCTGCTGCCGCCACGCGCGGAGGGCGGGACCACGCACGGCCCGCATCAGGCACCACCCCCGAGGCCGCGCCTGCGCAGGGCACCAGCCGTCCTGGCCGCAGTGCCGCTTGGATCGCTCTGAGGCGGCCGGCGGGGGTTGCGTGAGCACAGTATAATTGGGTTTTTCCTAAGTAATAAATGTCGGTG
>VWZX01011305.1:0-114090 GCA_013399015.1 Galbula dea | reverse complement strand
CGCCCCCACCTCCCCCGCCCCGCCGCATTTGGGTGGGGGTCTTGGGCTGCCCTTCAGGCTTCGGGGGAAGGTAGGGGCATCTGTGGTTCCACCGCCGTGCGCTCGTGGGGAGAGGGTGGCTCGGGGTGCGGTCCGGGGCGGGAGCGGCCCCTGTCCAGCCCCGGTGCAGTGGGAGTATGGGGCGAACGTCGGGGCAAACCGCTGCAGGCGCTCGGCAGCTCCCAGGTCCCGAAAAAGGAAGCGCCGCCGTCAAAACAAGAGCAAGACGGGGTGGCCTCACGCCCTGTTTAGCCTGGAGTGAGACGCTTGCTCAAGTTCAAAATTACAGCTTTAAAGTGCTTGATGTGTGCGCCGGTTTCCCTAGAGTGGTGTTAGCTTTGTTCCTTTCAGCTTCCCCTTTTTCTGCGTAGCTACTCGAGCACAGGTGCTGGCTCACCACCCTCCTGTAGCATAGCTATTACTTACAATGGTTTTTACATTGAACCTCGAGGACAAGGATAGGGACTATTTCTGGAGCCTGTATAGGATAATTTTGATGATAAGTGCTATGATTTTAGCATTTGTGGCATGTGTATTCATTTAAGATTACTGAGGCTTCAATAAACATTGTGTTTAATCATTGAAGCTGTCTTCATTCCTCTGCACCTTCTCTTTGTTTTTCTCTTTGCACTTCTGCATTGCATGTGATTTCCTTCTGTGGTTCAGTGTCACAGTGTTGCTCTTTGTCCTTTCCACGTACACACTTCTCAGCAATTGCCTTGCAGACCTGCTTTTTATGATCGTTTCCTGTCTGATGTTGTTGCTTCTAGGCTTTATTTTATGTGGTAGATTTAAAGCTGCTTATTAGCTGTGCTCAGCCATTTTTGTGCCTAGTTAGCTCACTGTAAAGAAGCCAGAATGAACACATATATAGGTGTAGCTGGTATTTGCTCTTTCTCTAGGCTAATTCTACAACTACAGCTCTTGGGTAAAACAGCTGAGTATCATTTACTAGCAAATGAAGATGAAGTGGTGTAGTTTTTTAGCCTTTTGTTCTTTTGGTTACAGCTTCAAAACTTAAGAAGCACCTTCTATAGGTACAGTGTTATATAAGCATTACTGATTGTTGGGTTGTGGAAATACAAATTTGAGAGACTCAGTGGTGGTGCAGTATTGATACTTTGAAATACAGCCCTGGACACTGAATAAGAACCATGTTGAATTACCTCTGAAAAAACCTTCAAACCTCTCATTACTGATGTTGAAATAATGTTACAGTCTCCTTAGATCACCAGGAACTGCTAAAATGTGTTAAGAATGAGGCACAAGTGCAGACATATTTCGTGGTGCAGTCTGCATTGTTGCCCCTGTGATTGGCAGCTTCAGAATGAAACTGTAGTGAATTTGATATGCTGCTGGTACTACTAGAAAGGGCAGACTCAAAGGCATTCATTAGCAGAGATTTGGTAAGTCTTTGTGGGAACTGTTCAAGAAGTTAATGCTTAAATGCTGCATTATAATACAGCAGGATAAATCCTATTACTGGACTTGCAGCCTGGGAATAACAAAGTTGTATTGCTTATTTCTTGTTTAGAAAACACACATGGCTTCTTGGGTTTGTTGTTGTCTTTTGGATTTTTTTAAGTCAGTTTCAGTGACGTTTGTTTTCCTTTTGTTGATTTACTCTGTCTTGTAAACATACCTGAATGCTGTTGAAAAGTTGGGGTTTTTCTAAGTATAGTATGTATATCTTTAGAGCACTTCAGTGTAAATTGCCACATTATCATAGTTTTGAAGTTTATAGGATTGTGCAGTAATAAGAATTCACATTTGAAAAGAAGAGCTGAAACATAAAATTATCTGTATGCACACTTGACCTCTTGAGAACAAAACTGGCAGTGCTGATTCCTCACCCTCTCTTCAGTTCCTTAGGGAGGTGCAAAGGCAGATGTCATTTTGTGTTCAGAGGCTTTAAATATGTAGAGCCTGGACATGCTTAATAACATCAAATACCCTTTTTGTTTCTCCTGTGTCAACTTGACATGCAGTGGTGGTGTAAGCAGCTTGAAGGGAGCACAAACTAATGATGAGTTAAACCCCTCAACATCCATACTAACTGCTCAATCTTTTGTTTAACAAAACCCAGGGAAATTTGCCACTGTGTGATGAAAAGACAGACAAACCACCACCAACAAAACCCTAACAGCCAACACTACCCCCACCTGTAAACTTATGTAGAGACTTAATGAAAAATGAGATTCAGTTGGCTTGGGTTTTTTTAATGAATACAGGAAGTTCATCAATAGTTTGGATTTTAAAAGGAGAAAAAGAATCTGTCATACCTTTAGCAATTAATTTTTGGGGGTTTTGCCACTTGGCATATTTTCAGAAATTAATTAGAGAAATTGCTGGCATTATTGGATGCTGGAAGGCATATCTAAGTCCAAGGCTAAGGATGCTGTGAAACACAAAGGAGGCAGGGTGCTTTCAGACTGTGCTGTAACATCTTAATATTTTTTTTGTCTGCTTAGTTGACTACTTTAATTGTAGCTGCTACAATAGCTCTAGTCAACAGAATGTATAGGCACAAACAGGCTGCACTGTTACTAGTTAGCATTCTTTCAATTACAGACATTTTTTCCTCCAGTCATTTTTCAAGCCAATAAATGATTTGGACTTAATTTTTCTGATTCAGATTCTCAAACAGCTAAAGGTGTAAACAGTTATGAATTCATTTTTAGAACCTTTTTGCATATTCTCAAGCTTTAGGGAACTTGATTGGAAGTTAAGACATGAACTAACTAAATAGAACTGTCACCACAGATGGAATTGTTCCTGTGTATTTAACTTTGCATTGGAATCCTTTATGTTATGGGTCACAAAATACACTCCCAGCTCCTTCAGAAAACAAAGTGAGAGAAGTAGTGACTTGGTTTGTGCTCAGAATCTGGCTTGTTAATGCTTGGAGCCACCAACAAAAAAATCCTTTGTAGTTAAGGGTGAAATTGGTACAGTTGAGGAAAAAAAAGAGGTTAAAATGTCAGAGGATTAATGTTTTTTCCAAACTTTTATTGGAGAAAAAAAAAGTAATAATCAGTGGTGTCCTGTACACAGTGGATATTTTGAAGTAAATGTGAGGGGTTGATTTTTGTTTGTTTGTTTCCAATAGAGAACAGACACTCACTCATTACTTTGGATTTTAGAGCTTTTCTTGAGGCTTTTTTCTTGCAGTCAGGAGAATCCTAAATTAAAAGTAGGATCCAGACTAACTAGATTACAGAAGAGCATGAGGGGTAAAGGGTTGGGGGAGCATGGGAGAAGCTTTTATATAAACAGTTTTCTGTGGTGGGAAGCTATGTCCTTTGTTGTGGAAAGGTAGCATGATGACTACACATGATGACTACACATGAAAGCTTGCAGACTGCAGGTGTTTGATGTCCTGGGAGACAGCAACTTTGGAGAAACTAAAACTGCTGATACTCTTGGTAAGGGGTCAGCCAGTAGTAGCCTTGCTCTGATTTAGGGAGAACAGGGATGGTGTGTGAAAATGTTTAATGCTACAAGGTGCAGCAGCCCTACTAGAGCTTACATCATGAGCAACTATGAGGAGTGTGGCACTGAAAAGCTGCTTTGGTTATTTTCTCCCACACTCCTCAAGTGTTATGGCAACATCAGATCAGTGGTCACAGTATGAGAAGCAGTTTGGGAAGCAGTTACTGGCCCACAAAGAGAAATGCTGTGTTCTTTCCAAAGTGTAGTAATTGTCCATGTGAACAGAAGACTTCCCAGCTGTTCTTCACTCTTGAAAGACAAGGATCCAGACTGGTAGCTGTTTACTGGAATATTTATAGTGCAGCACTGACTAAAATAAGGTAAAACACATGTGGTGGGCATGAGTAAACATCAACATTACTTGCATGCTTTGTACTTTACAAGTTAGCCTGACTTCAGTATTTATTAGAGCCTCTGAGCAACCATGGGTGTTGAAGGATAAGAGTAGCTAGTTGACTAGCAATAGAATGGCATACTCCCACCCCCTGGCTCTTCTTTCATTTAACTCAGTGTTGGTAATGCATCATAGCTCTTCATGTGGCAGATGGCTGTTTTACTTTCTTGCTTTTTAAGGTGGAGTTGCAATGCTAGCATTTGCCTGTCATCTTTCCAGTGTACAAAGTGTGGAGGACAGTACTTATGAGGAAGAGTTTACAAACAGTAATACATCAGCAAGCAAACAGAGGAAGCACATGATCTTGATGTTAAGTCAAGCACAGCTTTTTAAGCTCTGAATATTAGGCACTGGTACCTGGTGGAATTGGTACTCATGGGTTTGTAGAACATTCTTTGCCAGATATTTTTTGTTGTAGTTTGTGTAGATGTGTTTTTAACTATTGTTCCACTTCCCCCACCCCCAAATAATTTGAGCACCTTTATATCAAGGAGTTAGTTGTGGATATTTGTAACTTGAAGTAGACAGAAGCTCAACAGCTGGCATTCTTTTTCCATGGGTATTTAAGAGTTGAGTGCAGAGTGTGTCATGTGCTGAAGTTGCACTGGTAACACACTAACATCTGTTACTCCATGTGTATAAATGGATGTGTTATTCACAAGGAATGAATCTACAGACTTGACTGTTTGTCCAGGACTGATATTGATGTTTTGTTGTTTGCTCTGGCTATAAACCCTCCTGGATGTGTGGTTAACTCCTTGGGTGTATGAGGCAAAGCCTTTAAGGTATCTATCAGAGCTAGGAGAGAGCAGTTAAGTGGACACAGTTAGGGAGGAGATTTGCCTACAGGACCTATGTGTCACTGCCATTGCTATTTTTTTCCAGTGAACCTAGTCTTTTGCCACTGCTCTGCTACATGATACTGAAATTCCTGAACTCATCAGATGTGGTTTTCTCATTATTGACAGCATGGAACCTTTGAAACAGTCTGCAGAAGCTATCAGAGGTTGTAAAGTAATCATTTCTGAATGCAGACCTTCTTACTGATAATGCTTATGACTTCTCTTGTCTTGCTATGGCAACTTAAATGCCATTTCTGTTTGGCTGTCTTGTGAATTTATATATTTTGCTGTTTTCTGCACTGTTAGTAACATTTATATGTGTTTTAATTCAGGCTTGTGCACATGCCCACACTTACAGTACTAGAACTTTAGACTTAAGTAAAACTTAATTTAAAGGTTCTTTCCCATTTTGGGGAAAGGTGGGGTAATAAACTGACTGTTCTAAACCTTTAGAATGATTTTCATGTTTTCTAGGTTATCTAATATTTTAGAGCTTCATCTAATTTAGGTGTAATGTCTACTTTGAATGCATTGTGTGTATGTGAAAATTTGCCATGTATCTCTTAAGTTGAAAACTACAACTAAATCTGCATCTTTGATACATTTTGCCACACTGCAACTTCATGAAAACAAACAATCAAAATGTAAATTGTATGTAAAATGAGGGAAATTAGAAGTTGAAGCAGTCTTAAAAAAATAACATTGTGCAAATTGTCTTACAACATCCACAGAATCACAGAATCATGGGTGGGTTTGGCCTGATAGTAGCCTGCAGTCTGTGTCTGTTTTATAGATAAACTTTGGAAAATATGAGAGAATTCATTTTTTTGGTAGACAAACATGTTGCATATCATTATTGCAGGGAAAAAGACCTTGCAGACACTCTAGAAGAAGGAGGCTGTGATCTTGAAACTGTGAGAAACATCATTCAAGGAAGACAATTGCCTGCTGATCTGAGGGCCAAAGTCTGGAAGGTAAATGTGAGCTTAAATCAAGGAGCAGGAAATACTTGAAATAGGGTTTGATTTGAGGTAAATGATTTTGTTAGCAGACATCTCTGCAGAAGAGATGTAGTACTGCAATTTTAATATGCATGGCTGTTGATTCAGTTTTAGAATGTTCCTCTTTATTGAGTTAAATTCCTGAGTTCAGTAACTGGATAACTACAACAGGGCACTGAAATGCTTAGAGGGTGTTCTGTTTTTGTTTTCAGATTGCACTTAATGTTGTAGGGAAGGGGGACAGCCTAGCATCCTGGGATGGCTCCTTAGACCTGCCTGAACAGAGTGTCATTCATAAGGATTGCCAAGAGCTAATTGGTAAGTTCAGTTACATTCAGATCCTCTGTGGAAAAACTTCTGTGTTCTCACTTGTCTTAGGCCTTCATTATTTGAATGAAATAACCTGAATAATGTTTACATTTTGAAGGAGGCTATGAGGAGGAAGATGAGAGAGCAGAGAAAATCAGGAAGAAATCATAAGAGAGCAGTAGTATCTTATCTGTACTCAGACTCTGGGATGAGTGATGTTATTGAAGTTTAAAGTGTGAGCTTCTAAACAATAGTTTGGTCAGAAAGCTTCAGGAGTTGCAAAATAATGTGGTTTCTTTTCCCCAAACTGGTTTAAGCTAGACAGTCTTTATCTATAGTGTCCTTCACATTTTTAATTGTCTGATGACTGGTTCTAAAAAGCTGATTTAGCACCAGAATGCAGATAACCTTTAAGGGAAGAACTATACTAGACATTTGGGACTTTAAAGGCTCTTTGGAAGACAAATCTATTTTTAATAGCATTTTCAGCAAAACTAGAGAGTTGTGTTTGAGAAAGCAAGATGCTGCCAGAACACTGGAAATAAGATTTCAGAATGTCTGTGAGGAGCTGCCCCAGGATCTGTTTGGCAGCTCATCACACAAGTGGCCAAATCCCTGACACCATGCAACAGCATTGATATCAGTGATCAGATGGTGGAGTCAATGCTGTAATAAGTAAATTAGGATACTTGTGAAGGCATCAGGAAGAGAATCTTTTGGTTTATTACCTGTCATGCTTTAGTTTATTCTTGCACAACTGGAAGTTAAGGCAGAGAATAGTTACTGCATGCATAAATAACTACCACTTTTAAAATGCTGTGCTGCATTTTGTAGCTCTGGTATCCAGCAGGGCTTGTTTTCATCCTCCCCTTGTCTTGTAAAGGAAGAGGGGAAAGAGTTTCCACTCAGGTATTTAATCACAGTGTATTTTCAGCAAGATGGCAAAACATCCCAGTTAATATTCATGAGATACAGAATTAAGCACTTCAGTGTCTGTCTGTTCCCCTTTATTGGCAAGTATTTTATAATATATAACAATATTAAGCTGATGAAAGTAAGAAATGTGAAGTTAGTTGAGAATGAAGGCTATATAGGGATTTCAGTCTGGTGTTGGATGAGTTCTGTGGCAATGTTTCAGCAAAGCAAGTAGTCTCCATATTTAGGGTAACTCTTCAGACCCATTTGAGTTTTACATACTGTTTATTTTCCTGAGAGGCATAGGAAGGGAAGTGCCAAATATTGACTGGCTTTGGTGGGAAGCTATTAAAGACTTGTGCAGTAGAAGCTTTATTAACAGTAATGAGACTCATGGGCTGCTTGTAATTGAGGGGGAAGAGTGTTTGTTAGCAATTTAATGCTGCTGCATTAATGTAGTGTGTTGGTGTCTCTTCCTCCTGTCTGGACATAGCATGGTTATTCCTTCTTTGACTGTAAGGCAGTTTAACTATAGTAAAACTGATGTAATCTGAGAGTATTAAAGAAAAAATTTCCACAATAATAATAATTCAGAAGGCATAATTTAGGGTATGGAACTGATCTATGTCTTAGATTCATTGTCTCAAGTGAGATGGATGCCAGTACAATGGATGCAAGTTTTCCTTCCTTTCTGAAGTGTTGTCTGCCTTTTAAGTCCATACTGAAAGTTGCTTCTTTGATGAAATGAAAACCTAAGTGTTATGTATGTATCCAACTCAATAATGCCAGTAGATAAGAAGCCTTTAGCTTGCTATCCTGACTAGAGAACTGGTTTTATACCAGCTTTTGGTGCTAGTTTTCATCCAAATGCAACAATATAAAGCACGGATTCAGAATTAGTCTGTTATTAAATAGGGACTGTCTTTACTTTCCAGCACATAACAACATTGGTAAGAATTCCCAACAATGTACTACATTATAGGAAAGGTTATATGTTCCTGGTTAGTGTATCTTCTGATTAGCAACAGTACCAAGTTGAATTGAAAAGCCAAATGTAGCTGTAAGTAATCGAATAATCTTTTTTTGTAGTTACCCTAAACCCCCGAAACTTACAAAACTATTGTTAGAAAAGATATGTGGAAGGAGAGATTACAAATGTGATTAATGCTAACATTCAAATCTGTAAGCCCAGTTGATTTCAAACTAGTGATTTTCATAGGTTTACATGCCAGTGGGGTTTTGGGGAATTGGAGGTGTGCTTTGTGGGTCGATCTGTGATGAAATTCAGATGAATTTGTTGTAGAGCTGAGCACATCAAATAGAAAGAGAAGAGGGGCATTCTATGCATTAGAAGAATCTCTCTTTTTCATACAGAAGCTGGAAAACTCAAGCTTGTCACAATATTTAAATGAGATTTAAATGCCTTACCCTATAGGGTTACAAAATCACTTGTATTCTGATCCCTTTTTGGGTGCCTTCCTGTTTGCATTTAACAGACATCTGCCAGTTTTTAATTTGTCTGGTTTTGTTGCTTCATCTGTCTCTATTGGTGCAGTTGTGACATGAACTAATCTCACTCCATTTCTCTGCTGTGCCTGTTTCAGACCAGTTGTCAGTGCCAGAAGAGGAGAAGTCAGTGTTGCTTTTGGATCTTGAGTCTGTGATCACTTTCTATTGCAAGTCCCGCAATGTTACCTACAGCTCTTGCCTTGGCTGGACACATCTCCTCAAACCCCTGGTGCACCTCCACTTGCCACGCAGTGATTTGTACAACTGCTTCTATGCTATCATGAATAAATTCATTCCAAGGTAAAACTCTCTCTTCTCTTTCCCCTAGGTAGCATTTGTATTGGCATGACATGTGTTTTCTGGGGGTTTTTTTGGGTTTAGGGGCAGTAGCAGTGTTTGTAGCAGTTAGCAGGTTCCTTTGTCTGGTAATAAATGGAGCTATCTTTCAGTACCTGTTAGTTGGGAGTTCAGGAGGTGAGGCAGTTGGTGTAAGATGTAGAAAGTTAGCATGTAACTGATGTACAGCCAGTGTGCCTTTTAAAGGACAGCTGTCATGTCAGGCAGTACCAAAAATACTTCACAGAATCATTAGGGTTGGAAAGGACCCTCAAGATCATCTAGTCCAACTGATAGCCCTACACTACTCTTATCCCTAAATCATCCCCTGAAGAAACACATCTATCTTGTTTAGGAACTACCTAATTCACATAATGTTTTGTGAAAGCAATTTTTCTCTCCTTTCCTAGCATTTTTGATATCTGAAATCCTTCTATCCCTGGCACTTCAAAGTGCTTCATAAGCACTAATTAAGTCTCAAAATCTATTTAAAAGGAGGAGTTAATATTTTTCCTGTGTTCTACTCAGCTGGGACCAAGCTGATTTTTATTTTTTAAAGTTGTTAGATTTCAGTAATTTGTTCTAAATAAAAAATACTAAATTGGAGCTTTTTATGCTGTTACCTGGGTGCTTTCACTAAAATCAAAACATCTTTTTGTTGGAGTAGCACCATGACACTCCAGCAAGGCTACAGGCTCTTCTGATTAAGACCTTGTCAAATAGTATAGGGATAGTCTGTAATTAAAGATCTTAGCCTGATTCCTTGGAGGAGAGGTTCTGGCCTGGCTACTGGGTGTATGACCACAACATGAGAAGCCCATAAGTACCTGTTTGGTGTTGTGGCAGGAAACATTTACTGGTCCTTGACTCAGCTTGTGTCCATTTTGGATTTAAAATACTGTTGGGCTCTGCAACCTGCTTCTGGGTAGTGGCATTAGGGTTGTGTAACTCACGTACTTTCAGCCATAGAATGCTTTGAGTGTCTAGAAGAATGAAAGGCATAGAGAGGCACTTTATAGTGGAGTTGCAGTTCTCCACTTAGGACACTGATACTCTCAAGGCTTTTGGTATTAAGTGTCTCCTGGGTAACTATCTTTCTTTTCCTCCTGCCTTTCCTCCAGAAAGGTGAATTTTCTGAACTCTACAAAATTAACACACAGTAGTGAAGTTTTAGGTGATGAGCATCCTTTGCTGGGTCCATAAGGAGAAGAAAACATGATCTCAGACATGCCATTGAGTAGACAATGATCTCTGAGAGATCTTGTAAGGAAGTAAACTCCTTACAAAGCTACAAGTGGATAATGCAAATGTCTTCTCCCAGGGATCACATGCAGTGAGTGCATTGCATCTGCTTATCTTGCATCAATACTGCCTCTAATAAAGGGCAGAAAATAGCTTCCTTTTTTTGTTAAAAAAATCAAACTCTGCTTTTTGTTAATAACACTGATACCATGCTGGCAGTGTTTTGGTATTTAAACCTATTTTAAATATTTCTGTATTATATGCTCTTAAGTATTTGGCAGTATTTTGTTCTTTTTCCTGCCTTATTAGTATAGTGAGGTTCTCAGTGTGTTGGTTTTGCTGGGTTTTTTTTTACTCAAGGCAAGTTGACTTCATGATCAGTCACTGTGAATGAAAAGAACTATCTAGGAAATGAATCCCAACTAATAAAGAATTGCTACTGTAAATTGTGACAACTGGAATATTACAGGGATTTTATGATTATTTGCATTGCTGCTTTTTAGGGATTGTTTTATGAAGGGAAGACCATTTCATCTATTTAGACTGCTGCTTCAGTACCATGAGCCTGAACTCTGCTCCTTTCTTGACACTAAGAAGATGACTCCAGACTCATATGCACTCAACTGGGTAATAAAGTGAAAGTAGGGAAACATCATGAAAAATAAATTTCTGTGTCAAATTTGAGTGCATGTTGCCAGCTTATGGAAGAGTAGGACAAGATTAAAACTGCTTGTATTAAACTATGTGGTTTCATATAGTGTGGGCTTTTTGTCTTCAGTTGTTTAACATAAGGTTTGAGATCTTGTTAATGCCATAGTTTGATTGTACTGGATGTTAATTGAGCCACTATTGTTAGGCTTTACTTGGAATAAGTAAGAATGAGAGCAACTGACATACTCAAAGTAAAAACCCATGCTGTTAGTTTTTGTTGTGGGCAGCTGTATGCTTGTAGATCTGGATAAACATCAGCCTAACAGGTTTTTTAAAGTCAAGTTACTAGTAAAACCTCCATGCTAATAGATAGATAGATTTGACTGCCTCTCATGGTGCTATGCCTTTCAGAATTTAGGCACATAGATTTTGCAGCTCTTCAAGAATGGCTCATTTCCTCCTCACTTTAACTTCCAAAACTACAAGTTAGGGGTGACTATGAAGCTGTTTGCCTCCATCATTTTTGTTTTTAATAAAGTTTGTGTAGCAGGACTTCAACATAAAGCAGCAAAATTCTCATCTTTCAATGCTACTTAGTTAATGCAATACAAAATCATGTTACAGTGCTTGCCAAGGCAGAGACTTTAATGACTTGTTGACCTATGAAGTCTTTAGGCTCTGCTTTTATACTTACTGGTTTTGTAAAAATGTTTTGTAACTCAGCATACTTTAAGTTAATGAAATAACAATGAATTTAACTAAACTGCCAAGTCTGTATTTGTTGGTTTTCTAAAGATTATTGTTTAGGCTGCTCCCAATTTTGATATTAAAATGTGTCCAGGAAGAATTTGCATATTTTCAATATCTGGCTTTTGGCAGTCATCAGCCTTCAAAAAAGTAATCAGGTCTTTTTTTACTACTGAATCTCCCTTTTTTTTTAAATATAATTTTCCTTAGTAAACACAAACTTCAACAATGTTGTTTATTAGAAGTTTAGTGATTCATTAAGGGGGAAAAAAATCTTCCTTTTGTAAAGAGGTAGGGAAATGAGCTAGTGTAGCTGCCAGTCCTCAATGTCATGCTTCCTGGTGTGCAGTCTTAGGAAAAAATAACTCTTAAGCCTCACTTTACATCATGAGATTACATAAAATTCCCTGTTTCATCTGTTAAAAGACTTAGTATATACAGAGGTATTTCTAATGTGTAGGAATACAGAAGCAACAGTCAGAGACCTCTCATTACCATGTTGTTCAGGGACATTTTGTCTTCAGTTGTTTTCCTTAGAATTGGATAGATCTTCTCACCTTTCTTTATGAAAGTATACTATGAAGTGCTGAAATATTCCATTACAGTGTTTCAAAACAGCTACTGAGCCTTTGAAAGCTGTAGCTTTGTAGGTACAGAATTTGTATGCCTCAGCAATTTCAGTAAGACCCCAGTGAAGCCAGCTGGTATGCATTTGAGTTAGGTGGGTTTGCAAATATTATCTGGCATTTAGGAAATAAGTTCCTACCTGTTCTTTTCTCTACTTTGAAATTTGCATAGCAGTGGGGTTATGGGTTTTTAAATAGCAAGCAGTTTGTTAAATGGTAATGAAAATCTGCCACTGCTTGCAAATGTTTCTTTACTTAGTCATAAAGCATTTAAACTTGTTCAGTAAGTGACATGGTCAGACTAATATGCAACAATCTTCAGTTAGCTCTGTGCTGATGTGAAAAATGAAAGGAATGTTGCTTACAGGATCCTTTCTAAGTCCTGTGTGCTAAGCTAGTGCAGTAGAAATATTCTGTTGGTAGAACTGGTATTTAGCAGTGTCTGTGAGCTGAACAGTATTCCAGTTTGATTGTTTTCTCTCTGCTTGAATTTGCCAGGCTGACCCAGTGCAGCTGAGTTTGCCTTCACACCAGGCCTGTTTAGTCACAGCTAATCTGTGGCATTGCTGCACTGGCTCCGTCAAAATAGGTTTTGAGGGTGTAACAATCCTTCAATACATTGTGCAAATGTATGTTTTATCATCATTTTGTTGGGTTTATTTTCATTTAGCTCTATTGTATCCCTGTTAAAAATGTTATCCTCATCAGATTTTTCTTGGTTATTGCTTGTTCTCACACCCTTTTCCCAATTTTTAGCTTGGAAGCCTTTTCTCATACTACTGTTCAGTTGAAGTTACTCAGGCAATATGGGATGGATATCTACAACAAGCAGATCCATTCTTTATTTATTTCTTAATGTTAATCATCCTTGTCAATGCAAAGTAAGTGTATAATTAATTCCTTGGGGCATTCCTTGCTGACAGTTTTAATCTACATTTTTTCTTCTGGTTTTACTGAATTAATCTGTGCCTGTGTCTTGCCTGTTTTCAGAGATGTTATCTTAGCACAAGAATCAGACAAAGAAGACATGATAAGTAAGTACTTCTCTTATATAGCTGCTAGAGAAATACATACCATGTAGTATAATCACTGTTGAATAATTTGTAAGTGCTGAATGATTTAATAACTTACCTGTGATTTTTCTCATTAATGAATCCCCTCACTCACTAATTCCTTTCTTAGCATTTTTTTGCTGCCTCACATTTGCCCTGTTTTTAACATTCTTCCCTTGTGTTTCTTTTAGCACTTCTACACCAGGTTTTATGCTTCAGTTTGGAGTATTTAAAACAATCCCCATGTTTCTAAATCCAAAGCAGCAGCATTCAGAGCCTTGTTTAAATCTGCTGCACTTGTTGCATTTTCCAGATTATTTGAGCCTAATTATTTTTTCTTGCCCTCTTCTGTTGTCATAGCAATTACACTAAATTTCTTGTGAGCCTCTTTCAACTGCCTTTGTATTTGCATTTTTTGATATGCCATCATTCAATATAATTAATAATCTGCTGTTAGTGAAAAATGAGGGTGCTTGGAATTTTGTGTCCTTGCCATATACTGCAAAACCTGGGGATGTAACAATACACTCTGGTTTATGGGACTGCCTTGGTCAGCCCCTTTTAAAGAAGGCAGCTGACTTAGTGTTACAAGTGAAAGCTAAAGCTATACAGATGTAAGTGTGGTAAAAATAATTTGCTGAGAAGGTTTGAACTTCCAGCAGATAGCTTAGGTTTCCTATGGAAAAGTGTTTTCCTGTATCATCTCTTTCCACTTGGAGGGTGATTCAACATGTGTGTTTATCAGTAAACTCAGTTGTGTTATACCTGATTTTTGAGAAGTTATTTCATGATGTGAAAAGATGTGTGGTGCTTCTCTTCTACACCTGAAATAACAGTGCACCTATGTTGTTTGTATATCTCAGAATTCTTAGAAACTACACCAGCCAGTCTCAATTTAGAGGATATACAAGATCTCTTCTCTTTGGCACAGTATTACTGTAGCAAAACTCCAGCTTCTTTCAGGAAGGTAATAACAAAGTAGTTTTGAAATTCCCTTCTTTTTGCTGACTGGTCAAGCTCCTGCTGACAGTAACTTTGACTGTTTCATTGTGATGTTTTTGTAAACTCTTTTTTCCTGTTGTTGCTCTGGTAGTATTTACTGTGAGGATCTTTGAAAGATAAATAGCTTGAGAAACATTTTAGAGAGAAGCTTCCATGCAGTATTCTCACTTCATGACTGATGTTGGTGAGCAAACTGGGTTCTTGTAAGGACTGCTGAAGCAAAAAATGCCATAGTGACACAACTGCATAGCAGTTCAGGGAACAGGTTGTCCAGAGAGTCTGTGGAAGCCCCATCCCTGGAAGCTTTTAAGACAAGGCTTGATGGGGCTCTGGGCAACCTTGATCTAGTGGATGGTGTCCCTGCCTGGCAGGGGAGTTGGAACTAGATGATCTTTAAGGTCCCTTCCAACTCTGACAATTCTGTGGTTCTATGATTCTAGCTGTACTTGAAACAGCAAACAGGGAAAAGTCACTTTCTAGAAATGCCTGCACTCTTCTTGCAGTTGTTCCTTACTCAAGATATCAGACTTGAGTGAACTCATGAAATAAAAGGAATTGATAGTCATTGCCTGTGGTTTGTATGTGCTTCCTTTGATGCAGATTTTAAAGGGGGAACCGAACAACAAAGCTCAACCAGAAAAACAACCAAACAACCCCAAAAAAACCCCAGAGTTGTTTCATAATGTTGGCATGGTCAGAGTAGTGACCAAGTGTTTGTAATGGAAGTTCAAGCCTTGCTAGGATTTTCAGAAAGACTTTCAGTTGATGAAAAATGGGATGAGTGTGTGGACAAAGATATGTGTCTTGAGCTTGATGTGTCTCATATGGTGGATGTAGTTTTACTTCAGTTCTCCACATCTAAAGACAATGGCTTCAGTTAACTTTTTTTTCTTCCTGCCTTATTAGGACAACCACAGTCTTTTTGGCAGCAGCTTGTTGGGCCTCAAAGATGATGATACAGACTTGAGCCAGGCACTCTGCCTAGCAGTTTCTGTGTCTGAGATTCTTCAAGCAAATCAGCAGCAAGGAGTCAGTATACTGAATTGCTTTTTTCTATTCCCAGTTGTATAGAAAAGGAAAAGAATCACTTATTCATTTGTGTATCACAAATATTTTCAAGTGCTAACAACAGAGATGAATATTTGCTATTTGAGGACCAAGTATTTTTGCCTTGAAGTTGCCTCCCTTGTAAATGATCCACTGGCTGCTGTGCATTTGTGCTGTAGCAACTAGAGCTACAGCACAAGGAAGCTTAACATAGCTGTTGAGGAGCAGGAGCTTAGTTGAATTCCTTTCCACATGTAACCATTGTAGGGGAAAATTTAAACCCCACTACTCAGTATCTTGTAAAAACATGCCATTTATGAGAAAATACCTGTCTTCTGTCAGTTAAACAGCTCTCTCCAGAGCTGAATCCCATGGTACACTACTAAGCAGGTTCCTGAACAGGTTAAAGTGTGCCCTCCTGAAATGCAGAGTAGTGAGCTTGTGTGCCCACCTCGCTGCCCTGAGCAGCTTCAGCTAGTGGTTAGGATTCAGCAGTCTCACCACTGGGACCCAGGGTCAATCCCTGCTCAGGGAAGAATCCCCCTCTGGCAGAGGATTGGGCTAGATGATCTTTCAAGGTCCCTTCCAACCCCTGACATTCTGTGGTTCTGTGAAATTTTTTTAAACAACAACAACAACAAAATGATTCAAGCTATTTCTGTAGTAGTTCATTGCAGACATACTTAGAAGCAGGGGCTTCAAGTATTTAAGGCATGTCTATGGGTAATATATAGCTAGGTGACAGTGTTTCTTACTACTACTGACCCATAGCAATTGCCAGAATCCAGTTTCATCATGTATGCTTGGGGTTTTTAACTAGTCTGAGTTAAGCATCTCTTTATATCCTGTTGGAAGGCAGTGGTGTATAAAGCTATCCTTATGTGCTGTGCTGAGTAGAAATGGACTGTTGGATTGGGACTTCTAAGCTGTCTTGTGGTGTGTACCCTGTATCCACTATGTCTTGTCAGGAGAGGTGAAATAATTACTCTGTCTGTATTGCACTTGGATGATCCTTTCTGATGCACAAGCTGAATTGTTAATGGGAATTGACTATTAGATTATGGTTGGTGGCCTGAGAACTGTAGACTTTCAGGTTAATCAAATGAAATAAGATTCTCCAATAGTTGTTAGCCCCTTTGAGAGGTTCCTGTAGTATTGGAATTAATATGAATATGGAATTGAATTTTGTTCTTTCCTATCAATAACTGCATGATTTTGTAATGGGCCAAATGTTTCTGTTTCAGGAAGGAGTAAGGTTCTTTGTAGTGGATTGTCGGCCTGCAGAGCAATACAATGCTGGGCATCTATCAACAGCATTTCATTTAGACTCAGATTTGGTTTGTATGCTTTTGGTCTCTTTACTGATTGTTTCAATCCTAAGCTAAGTAGGAGGAGACAGAAATGTTTGTCTTGAAAAATATCCTTAGTTTAAAATCTGGTCTGTGGTCTGCAGTGTCTGGCTATTTCAGGAGGTTTCCAAAGTTATCTGCTCTAAAGGAGGTTTGTGAAACCATCATTTTACGGAGAAGTTTAGTCCTTTATACATTAGAATTTGGGATTCCAAACTCCTCCTCCTTTGGTTAGAACAGGAAACCTATACAGACTTTGCCTGGAAGAGACATCTCTCTTTACTGGCATAATTTGATGAAAGGTGTCATTAATTTTAACAAGTAGCATTTTTTCTTTTCCTTTTCTTGTAAGGAGCATGTCTTTAAAAAGGATTTGGTTGCTTCTCTACAATTTTTGCACTACTGTGTGAGAGCAGTACATGAATTAAGTGCTAATTACTTCATTAAAGATATTCCTGTAGCTTCCATTTGATGATGAATTCCTAACTGAACATTCCAGCACTTTTCTGTCCTTTTTTGCCCAAATCACTTAAACTTCAGCAGGCTTGCAGTGTATTCTTTGCTTCTGGATTAACCCTCTAACTATTTCACTTCAAGCAGTCTGTGGATCCTGCATGGAAAGATTTCTGTGTATATATTCCATAAAATTTCAGGTGTATTTAGTAAGTGTTTTTCTCCACCTCTTTCATAGAACAATTCTGGTTTTTTTTCCCTTGCGTAATAGCCCTTCAGGAGACTACAGCCTTAACTTTTTGAGAGTACTAAGAATCTCAGATATCTCCTTTTACTCCTGATTGTAATATTTTTTCTAGATCTTAAGTGAATAACAAAAAGCTTAGCAGGGAGACAAGAAGAGGACCTTACTGGCACCTAGAAATTCTAGATACTTTAAAGGGTTTCAGAACTGCAAAGCTTGAAGGTGTTTTCCTCAAGCCTATGGAAATCAGTCCCTTTGCCATATTGCAAACTGCATGTAAAATGAAAATTGCAAAGGCTTTTTTTCACTGTTGTTTGTTGTCTACAAAAGTAAACTAACAAATGGGAGCTGCATTTCTTTCCTGGGGAAAGGTGGAGAGGAGAAGAAAAGGACAATTCTTAGTTTTCTTTAGATAGTCTGGCTCAGACTGTTTGTTTTGTGTGTGTGTCTCCTAGAGTGCTAATGTTGCCTTATTTGTGCTCAACAAATGATACCCTTTTCCAAAGTCTGTATCTCTTCCCAAGTTGTTACAGTGTTGGTGTGAAACAGCACTTATTTGTTCCTTCCACAGATGCTTCAAAACCCATCAGAATTTGCACAGTCTGTAAAATCCTTATTAGAAGCACAAAAACAGTCTATTAAGTCTGGCTCCATAGCTGGTGGGGAACATCTCTGCTTCATGGGAAGTGGCAGGGAAGAAGAAGATATGTACATGAACATGGTGCTAGCACACTTCTTACAGGTAGGGCTAAATTGCTGTTGATTTGAACAGCTTTAAGTGTGTCTGTACATAACATTTGTTACTAAATGGCAAGATATTTTCCCCTGAATCTTACTCAGGTTTACAGTTACTGTGAAATTAACCCATGTTTTGTTACTGTGCTTGCAAAACTCATTCCACAGATTTTTTTTTTTACATCAACCCAAACCATCTTCTTTTCTTTTGCAGAAAAATAAGGAATATGTAAGCATTGCCAGAGGAGGATTTATGGGTAAGTTTGTTAATAATGAGCTTTGGCTTGAGAGAACTTGGTATCTTTACTCTTTTGCTAGGCTTTGGTTAGAAATCAGCTAAATGAAGAGCAAGCAGGTCTCATTTGTCAGGGTTTTGTTTGGTGTAAGTCAGTGCTGTGGTTGTGTAAATTGACATTTGTGGTTAGCTCTATGGCTTACCCACATTTCTGAATGGTGAGAGATTGGTACAGGAGGGGCAGGAAATTCCCTCTTTCTTCCAACTTAACTATTCTTGATGGTTAGCCTCTGCATTGCAGACCCACAGGAAGATGCTGCTTCATAAGTACAATTAATTGCTGTGTTTTTTAAGTAGTCTGTTCCTAATTGTGCAGCTTAAGTTACTGGAATCAGGCTTGACAACAATGGAGACATCTGTGCTACAACAGGAGTAGAGAGGCATTGCTAGAAAAGCCAGGGATGATTCTAGCCATATCTGACTTTAGCTCTTTTATTAAATGGTGTGGAAGAGAAGGGATATAGAGAGTATTTTCATCAACAGACTAACTCCAGTGTAGTTCTGAATGTTTTTTTAATGACTTTTTAACAGCCCTCCAGCAGCATTTAGCAGATATCAATGTGGAAGGACCAGAAAATGGATATGGCCATTGGATTGCTAGTACCTCAGGCTCAAGAAGTAGCATCAACTCCTCTGTTGATGTAAGTGAATTTTAAGCTCAGCTGGTTTGGTAGGATGGGAGCACCTTCTTATTCCTCATTCTGTTCTTTACAATGCCTTAGTCAAGTCATGATTGTTTTCAGTTGTGTGTTTAATTTCAAGCTACATCCATAGTCTAGTTGAACAACCTAAACATTTTCATTCTCTTAAGGAGAAGAGCTTGTAGTGAAAAGTTCCTGTGGTCATTCTCCAGCAGAATGTGTGTCATGGCTGATTCTTTTCCTGGCACTTCTGCACTCTGGGAGTGACTGACTATGGAACTGGCATACAGTTTCATTGGACAGCTCAACATTTTCTACAGCTTTTTATTCCTCTCTTTTTTCTGTGTTGGATGTTGAATTTGTCTTTTAATTTGGATACAACCTACAATTAAAAGAATTCCTTCCTCTCTAGATTTTCATAGCAGGATGCTCAGTAATAAGATTTGTTAAGCTTGATTTATTGGATCCTCTCCACTTCAGACACAGAAGATAGATGTCATTTGATAGAACTCCAGAGGAATACTTAATGCTGTAATTAATGTTCTGCTGAGTACCAAAAAGTAGATTGCTATTTTTGTAGTCTATTTCCTTTCTTACTAAACCAGAGATGAAATAAAATTGTATGTATATGATTAATCCTGAGAGGATTTACTTTTACAGGGTGATTCTCCTAATGGTTCAAGTGATGGGAAAGGAGTAAAGTCCTTGGTAAATAAAATGACAGTTGCTTTGAAGACTAAATCTGTGAATGTGAAAGAAAAAGTTATTAGTTTTATTGAAAATACATCTACTCCTGTGGACAGGTAAGTCACTCATATCTCACTGTGAATTAGCAGTGAGGAGGCATTTCCCATTTCAGATGGCTATATTTTTAAGGGTGAAGATCCTGCTAATTAGGAGGAAAGTTACCTTCCAGTTTTAGCTTTTGAATCTTCTACCCTTAACCCTCCTCACAATTTTATTGGGACACAGCAATCACACTGTGCTGTCTCAGTATGGCAAAGCCTGTGTTTGCAGCCTTTTCACTTCACTATTCATCTAGAATTTGTCACTACCTGGTTAGTTTGACTTCTTATAGTTCTTGGTTCTGCATTCAGTCTAAAAGTCAAGAATGCTTTCACTTTTATTTTGGCTCTCCCTGTCTTGACTCTAAGAGAATGGCTGAGTGACAGAGGAATTCTGAGTGGGGTGCTTTGCTGTTTGGGTTTGTTCTCTTTTGGTTGTTTTTACTGCCCCATCATGTCAAGTGGAGCTTCATTTTTTGGGAGATCTTGAAGAAGCACTGATGTAAAGCTGCTTTTCCTTTTTTGTATCTTTTCAGTGGAGTTGGGGATGACAGCATGCAAACATCTTAAAAGACACTTTCAAAGTTGGAAGTTGTCACTCCAAATCCTTAACCAGATAAAAGAATAACAGCTTTCATCTGTCAAAGCTTCCATTGAACACAGCCTGTTTGAGTTGGTTGAAATGCAGCCTTTGGAGTTGCATGTGTTGCTAAGACATTGGTTTTGAAGACTCTGACACAGCTGGTGTTTGTTTGATAGCAGGACTTAACAGTAGTTCTTTGTAGTCTGAAAGGTACAGATTGTTGCTTCTTTTTGTGTTGGAAAATGATGTCTTAAAAATTATTTCACAATTAGAAGCAAAAAAATTCTTAACTCCCACTTGGTAGTAGCTTTTGGGGTGTGTAAACCATACCCAGGATGAAAAAATCCCATTTGAACAGAATTTGTCCAAGTATTTCTCTACCTTGTGGCTAGATGTCATGAACCATTGCTTTCAGCTAGAAGTATCCACCCTGAAGGTGTGTTGCCAATATAGAGCATTTCAATTCTTTATCTAGCTTTTTCCTTTTCAGCTTTTTTTCTTTGTAATTCTTTTGTTGTGTCCTCTGCCCCAATACACTCTAGAATCCCTTTCAGTATTCCCTGGGCAGACAGAGCAAGCCTGGAGCGGTAAGCTGGATGATTAAGCAGTCTGACTACAGCCACCTCTGTTGTACTTAGCATGGCATCACAATATTTGTAAGCATTGGTTACACTGACAAAATCCTTCAGATTTTTATGTTCATTTAGGGGATTTCAGTAGATTAAAGCTGTTGGTTTTTACAAGTAGTGGTCAGGGGACTAGAGGAAGAAAAAGAATATATTGGCAGTGCTTTCTTTTAGTCTCTACTTTTGTTATTTCTGTTCTCTTTCTTACTATTGCTTTTCATGGTTGGCTTTTTTTACTTGTAATTCCTTATATATATATATATTTTATTAGTGGCTTTTACTAGTGCAAGACACCAGGAGCAATTACTGAACAAATTATGGCTTAAGGTTTTTACAAGAGACACTATCACTAGGAAAAGGACTTACAAGCTATTCTTAAGTATCATCAGAGCTTAAATAGAACAGGGAACTTGCACAGAAATTCTGTCTGGAAATCTGCAGTTTTTATGCTTCTCATCACATGGTAATAGAACATGCTGATGGAAACAGTGGTGCTCACTACTGGGGAAAGAAAAATGCTGGGTTAATAAGCAAACATGCCTGGCAGCTCTTCCTCTTTACATAACTGCTGGGTTCCACACAAACATGAAGTCCTTTCACATTTGTCTTAGATTTATTGCCTTAGAATTCCTTCAGAAATAGAAGTTGTGAATTGAGGTCACATAAAATTACTTGTGATAAATGAAAGGTGGCTCCTGAGTAACACTTTAGGACTTCAGTTACTCTTTAAGAACTCTATAGCTTTTCACCCTCATAGACTGGAAAGCATGAAGATTAGTGCTGGAAGAATTAAGGAGGATTTAAAATGCTGGTTGGGTTTTCAAGGATTTTGGACAAATTCTTCTTTGAAGTAATGTGCAAATAATTTGAGGTAGGATTTACCCAGAAAACCATTACAGAGTGGTGGTGTGTGAGCAAAACTAATAGTAATATTAACCAGTGTTCTTTTTTTCCTCTTTTTTTTTCTTTTAAGTGGGGAATATCTTGATAGCAGATAATAGATCTTGTTCATTTAGAAACCCTAAAGATGATGGGTCTTTCTCCCTGCATTTTGTTAATCAGTCTTTAGAATATAGTAAGAAAGTTTTAAAATTCCAACTTAAAGCAGTTGGTGACTGTGTTCAATAACAAGCTACTTGAATGGGCATTTGTAACCAAGAAGTTTGGATATACTGAGATTATACTTTGGTTATTTTACTTGCTCCTTTGACTCCTATTGCTTATCTTCTTTCATGGGGAAGATGCAATAATAAACATGCTCAACCTCTGTATTAGCACACACTTAAAATTCTTTCCCAACCATTCAGTTAGATCCACTTTGTCACCAGTGTCTTCAGTTTGCACTTTTGCCATTAAAGAGTATTTGTGACAGTGTAATGATGGGCTTTCCTTGCAAACAGCTTACAGGAAATCCCTTTCTAGTTGGAGATGTTGCCAGGTTTTTGTAAAGCAGCTTTTTTACTTTACTTTCTCTTGTTTTGACTAACTTCAGTCTATAAATACCACTGAGATCTTCTCTTAAATCCTAGGTAGTTCAATTAGACATTATCTAAATGTGCTGCTTCTTACTCAATTGATGTCTCACTAAAGCATATTTACAAAAGCCTCCATAGAGAAGCACTGCCTTCTTGAATTGTCAGTGTCATTGATGCTTATTTTCCCTCATACTAATGAGCATGGTTTTGTATGTTTATTTTTGATTTCATTGTAGAATGCATTTCTGTTTCTTTACTCTTAAACATTTCCTTGTTTTGTCTACATTAGTAAGTTCTAGCTGTAGAAAATGTAGGTTTCTTTAACTTTCAAATATGCTTTCAGGTATAGATAAGGACTAGCATTCATTTAGATATCACTAAAGAGGCAGCTTCTCCAACTTGCTTCTCCAATAGCATATGAAGTGGAGTTTGTGAATATATTGAAAACAGGAACCAGGGCTTATAATTTATAGGAATTAGGAATACACATTGTGAGGAGGGAGGTTATAGAAATTGAAATAGGGGAAAGGGACAGGTTTGTTTTGGGGGGTTTTGGGTTTGTTTTTTTTTTTTGTCTGCTTTAATCTACTATATGTTGCTGGGATTTTAGCAGTAGGAATTGTTTGACCAAAGATTTCAGGATTTGGCTCATGCTGGAGAAAGTAATGGACAGGAAGGCAGAGGTCATGCTACAGGGAATAGTTTATAATAACTCCAATTTGAAGTGCTTAAGGTGTGTTGTTATCTTTTGAGGAATTAACCAGAATTAAGGGATTCCAGACATGTTAGTTAATAGTCTTCATTTTCTTTTTTCTCCATGTCAATTTGACATCCTTGTACATCTGCCTGAAGTGTCCAGAAATATTTTGGTTTCACACTAGGAACTCCATAGCATGTTGTCAGTGTTCAGGTCTCTAATGTATTTTGTCACTTGAGAAGATGACCAGAAGCTCTTTTTAAAAAGCTAGAGAGTATTCTTTTTTCCCTTTGTTACAGCAGTCAGCTTTGCCAAGTAACTGCAACACACCCTAGTGCTAACCCTATTGCTTGATGACTCAGTCACAGCTTCCTTGCAGGTGGCTTCATTAAATTCTCTTGGCCTTCTCAGCTGCACAGTGCCTTTACATTTTGCTACTATGTAATTGTAGGAATCATAGTATGGGTTTGGAAGTTATTTTTCTTCTCCCATCCCATGTCCTCTCCTGCCCTTTTTATTGTCAACAGGCACGTTAGCAGCAGTGACAGAGTGGGAAAACCTTACCGTGGTGTGAAACCAGTGTTCAGCATTGGAGATGAAGAAGAATATGATACTGGTATGGTAGATGATTTTCCTCTTGCCTAGACTAGCTTCTTGAGACAAAATAATTCAGTTGGGCTAAACCATAAGGGTGTGTTTTGCATCTTTATCTTACTATGTGACATTTTTCTATCTACTATCACTTGGGTTTGTTATGGTGGTGCCTAGGACCAACTGAGGAAGAAGCACCTTCTTCAAGTAGCTAGTATTTGTTTGTTTAGCAGACTAAATAAAAAAGATTTTGGGGTCAGCCCCAAAGAGCCAACAGGAAGACATGGAAGTAGATGGATTTCAGTGGATTGTTGGTTTTCACTTGTTATTTCTGGAGTAAAGATCTGGTTTTCTGCACTGGCCCCATGTATGTGTAAACCTGTACCTCTAATACTGCAGTAGGCAAAATGTAAAGGGCCTGGTTTGGCTGATAGATCTCAGGTTGAATCTCTAGTATTGGCAGTCAGTCTAAGAATCTGAACTTCTGAAAAGGTAGAGTTGGAGCTATACTTAAGATGGTTAATGTCTGCACACTTCCCCAGTGTTTCCATCATAGTGTTTTGCAAAGTCTGTGGTTTCAGAAAACCATGAGTTGTCTAGAACATATTTTCAGTGACAGGTTTTTGCCAAATTCTATTCAAGTTTGCTATTAAAAGCACTGTTAGACTTAGTAAGTAAGCAAGCAGAATCACTGCAGTGACTTGAACAAGCAAAGCCAACACATATGAAGTGAGAGATCTATTATTTTGGTACAGAAGAAAGCAAAAGGCAAACCTGTTTCTGTAGTATTGGGTTTGTGAAGCTTTGTGGGTTTTTTGTAGCAAATTGGAGTCAGCTGTAATAATTGCAGCCTGCTCTAGGTGGCCCTGCTTTAGTAGGAGAGTTGGAGCAGATGACCTCCAGAGGTCCCTTCTCTCCTCAACTGTTCTGTGTTTTTGTGAAATGAGAATGGATTTTGTTCACTCCTTTCCATTTCATAATGTATTTTTTCAGTGA
Source organism: Galbula dea (assembly GCA_013399015.1). Classification (NCBI taxonomy): domain Eukaryota; kingdom Metazoa; phylum Chordata; class Aves; order Piciformes; family Galbulidae; genus Galbula; species Galbula dea. The sequence goes on along the minus strand of VWZX01011305.1, from coordinate 89,416 downwards.
AAACCTTTTTCAAAGTGTGGTTAGAATTCTGAATTGCTTTGAAATAAGAAGTTTAACAAAGTGTAAAAAAAAACCTGGCTTTGAAAAAGGTGCTTTAAAGAAATGTCCTTCAAAGTTATTCCTAGGAGTAATTCCTATGGATATGATTGTTTTAGGTAACTAGATTGTCTAGAAAGTTTACATGGCTTCAAGGGAAGTCTGGAGAAGGCCATATTAAAGAGAATCTATTAAACTTTAGTGACTGGACAAATCAGACCAGCCTAAGAAGTGCCCAGAGCTGAAAATAGTTGTGTGCTGAGAGAGTTAAGAGAAATATCAGATGTGCATGCCTTTTTCTTCTCTCTGAACAATTGTTTATGGCTAGGTGGACCTTGGTTTGAACCAGTGTAGCTGCTGTGGGGTTAAGTGAGTTGAAAAGTTGACTGATGTTGTGTTTTTACCACCTTCCTTTCAAACTAGATGAAATTGATAGCTCCTCAATGTCAGACGATGATCGAAAAGAGGTCGTCAACATCCAGACATGGATAAATAAACCTGATGTCAAGTATAACTTCCCCTGTAATGAAGTAAAAGAAAATGGACACATGTTTCCCAGGTACTGGAATTACTCCCAAACTTAAGGAAAAGATTTATTTGGATAAGTGTTTCTTAAAAAAACCCCAGTATTGGGCAATTAAGTTATTCTTTATAGTAGAACAGTATAGAAAGTAGGGAGTGAAGGTGTGAAACAACCTAGAACACAGTCTTATCACTGTGTTTGCATGCTTTTATTTGCAGCTTTATAGAGTGGTAGTTATGTGCAAAACCTAGAGTGAAGTTTTGCTTTGCAAAATAATATTATAACAAAAATATTCTTAGTACACATGGGTTTATTTTCAAGACCAGGGAGACCCAAGTACTTGTGTCTCCAGTTTGCTTTTCTGCTTGGTTCTGTTCCTTGTACTACTCTCCCATTTTTCTCCTGAGATTTACTGACCTTGTTAATCCTGCAAGAATGTAACGTGATGCTTGCTGTGTTTTGGCTTCCCTAAAGAGAACAAATTCTGTGGAGCCTGGATAACAGAAGATTATGATGGGCTTTCTCTCTCATCATGCTCTGTTCTTGTATTTGATTTTGATTTTCTCATTAGATTTATTTTCTATGGTGCTTGATTAGTCATCTGGCATAGTATCATTTCTGGAACTGAATTGGAATGCAGCCAGTGTGTTCCCATGACAAGTGAACCATGAGGAAGGCAAAAGTGGGTCTTCAAGTTGCCAGATCAGTGTCTCCTTTAGTGCTTGTATAGTGATTGACAGTCATGGAGTTGCAGCATCCAGTTTTAGCCTAGTTCTGGTGCTTCTCATGTAGAGAGTTACTGCTCTGTAGCTGGAGGAATGGGGCTTGGAGTATGATTGTAGGATGAGAGAGAGGCTGGAGGCATTGTCCCTACTCTGTGGCCTGGCACATTCCTGGTGGTTGTGATCTTTGTTGATAAGACTGATGGCTGTTGTGTTGGTGTGATGTTCACTGCTCACTCTGGTATGCTCTGGAGGATGCCATGTTTATTTTCAGAAGGAAAATGTCAAGTATTTTGTAGCTTTTTCTAAGTTACAGATTTCAGAAGCATTAAAACTGTTTCTTAGACTTGGGAACTGTTTTATGTAACTCTCTGTAGCTTATCTGTAGGATTTAGCTTTCTAAATAGCTGTTATTTAATTCATTAACAGAATTAATGTGGTTTTTTTTGCCCCTTCAAGTCATCTGCTAGTAACAGCAACTCATCTGTACTGTTTGAGAGAGATCCCATCTCGAAAAGGACTGGCATACATACAATCCCGACAGGCTCTCAACTCTGTTGTCAAAATCACATCCAAGAAGAAACATCCAGAACTCATCACCTTTAAATATGGAAATAGCAATACTTCAGGCATAGAAATTTTGGCAGTTGAAAGGTAAGCAATCTTCAGTAGCAGAGAGGTGTCAGGAGTAATAACAGAAAGGATGCTGGCAACTGGAAATCAGGGGCATGCTGTAATTCACAGAAATGAGTTCAAAAATAATGGCTTTTATTTTCTTCTGAACCCCTGAAATCCAGTTCCTTAAAGTTAGGTCTTGCCCTGCTCAACATTTGCATGCTTATGACTGGGATGAGGTCAGGGGGATGGGTGTACTGAGAGAATTTTGCTGCTTGTTGAATTCCTTCACCACCACCTTGCTGACTGGAGCAAGTGCAGAAGAGAAAACAAATAATCTAGAACTATATAGGAATTAACCAAACCAAAAGACAAACAAATAAACAAAGCCACCAGAAACTGAGGACTGACATGCTTCAGTTGGGCAGTGCTGTCTGTAGAGGTCTTTGGCTGCCTGATCCATACCATTGTCAATAAATTAAGAGCTTTTCCTTTCTAGGATGGCCTGTGAAGTACTCCTCAACACTACTAAGTTTACAAATGGAAAGTGTTTCACAGTGTAAAGATGAAATGTTATTTTCTCAGGAGTTTCTCAATATATTCCCCTCCTCCTTCCTCCTAATTTTTGCCAGAGTAAAAATGAAAATAAGAGTTAATGGAACTGATGCTAAAAAAATTACAGTGAATTAATGATGGCTTTTCCTAATTATTTTTTTTAAGGTATTTGATTCCAAATGCAGGTGATGCTACCAAAGCCATAAAACAACAGATCATGAAAGTATTGGATGCCTTGGAGAGCTAATAGCTAAAGACTTTGTAGAGAACAGTTTCTAAAGAAGCAACCAAGATACTGTATGTGGACACAAGCTGACTGTTTCCCAACTGGATACTAACTTCAGAGAACTTTTCTGTTTGCTGATTGGAGTGCCTGAGTAGCAGGCTTAAGATAGGGTAAATTATTATCAGTTTCTGAACAGGATTTTTTAATTTTTCTATTCTTATTTTGTTGTTGTTGTTTTGAAGAAATGTTTATTATAAAGGTCAGTTTGTTTCATTTCTTAATGCCACCTTGATGTGAGTGATCTGCATCTTTGCAAGTGAAGATGCAGCTGGGTTCACATTAAGTGTATTAAAGGCATGAAGCACTGCCAGGTATGGAGAAGGAGTTGAAAACAAAGGTTTTTAAATTACTGTCCCTTCAAAGTAAAATGTCTCCTACTGGGTAGTATCAAGGACTGATTAAAAGATAAAGAGAGAGAAAAGTCTTAGAAATACTGATTCTTTCACATTAAAAATGGTTAAGTCCAGCTTGGGCTGCAGATAAATGGAAAAAAATGCAAGCAGTTTATAAAATTAACTTTTTAAAAAGTCTTAATCTGTTAGTAGGTTAAAGAATTGGAATTGGTGATAAAGGTATTTTTCAATACCAAAATGAACTATGCACAATAAGCTTTTACTACAGGGTTGTGGGTTTTTTAATTATGTAAAATTTTACATTTCATAGGTTGAAGCTTTTTCTATTGTAAAGATGAGTGTGTGCATTGAAACTGAAGTTAATGCTTCATGACAGTATATGACAGTTGAAAACAAGTTACCTTGCTCCTCAGAGACAATGTCCAAGACAATAATTAGTCCTTTCAAAACGTTCAGTTGAGCACAGAAGTGTGTGCTGATCATCAAGACAGTTAATGGACAGAAATAAAGTGAAGACATTCAAGTGCTGTATACCTGGGATAAGTAAGTGTATCATTACCTGTTGCCTTCATTGATTCCAGCATTTGTTGATGTTCTTTTAACTTGCACCTTCTCAATCAGTTGATGTTTGAGAGATGGCAGTTATGTGATTTACCAGCAGCTTTCCACTTGTTCCAAGAACAGTTCTCTTGTTCAAAAGCATGGTTATAGGAATGTCCTTCTGGCTGAGGCACAACATCTTTGTAGACTGATGTGGAAATTACCAGAAACTGTGAAATCAAGAGAAGAGGGATTATCTTTGCAGTGTAAAATCTTCAGAGTGGGTGAATGAATACCTGTCAATTAGTACATCGTAAGGAAGTATTGTAAATTAAACTGACCTTTATAAAACAAAACCAACCCAGTTATTCTAAGTTATTCTACTAGGAATCAAGTTAGGGCACTTTAATTCTGGAACTAATTCATTTTTTTTGTTTGTTTCCTGAAGTAAACCAATAGAACTTGAACTGTTGAAGATACTTGCATGAAATTGCACCTGGGCCAATGCTCATGTATTTATAGTTTTGCCCAGCAGCTGTTGTATTACATTTTCCTCTTCCTACTCCCTTCTGGAAATATCCTGAAGTGTCTCTGACTCTGTGCCTACTTCAGCAATGAGATTTTTTTTCCATGTAAAGATGTTTGTGTTACTGTTTATAAACTACAGTTGTAAATAAACCAGTACAATTTGAACATAACTCTTTCTGTCAGAAAGCATTTAGTGTTTTGTGAAATGGAAGTGAATTTGATCTTTGGAGGGGAAGAAGCTGATTATGAATCACAGGGAGATACTTTCAGTGGCATCATACTGTAAGTATTTTTGGAATTTAGTCTAATTTGATTAAATTTTGGGGGGTAAGCCATAGGAAGCATTCATAGAAAGAGAAAAGCGAGGTAACAAAGGGTCAAAATATAGAAAGGGTCTCTGCATACATTCCAGACTTCTTAGCATCCTATTTTTGTATTATGAAAATGTTGACAAAATTATACAACCCTTTTTTGATAGTCATTGGAGGGGGGTGGAGTTGTGCAAAGTATAGTCAGCTGTCAAACAGGTGTATCTGGTATTAAATGTGGAATACGTGTAATGCCTATACAGACCTTTTAGTCTACAGTAAGTAAAGCTACACTAAGTCAGTTCTTAAATCTCTTCTGTGTAGAAATGTATAATTCCAGCCATTAAGAGGCTAATTATTTGTAACTTTTAATGTGCAAGTTATCAAAAGACTCCTTATCTTGTGAAGCTCAATCCCAACTAAGAGTCATTTCAGCGTTGTTTTGTGTCTCTACTCACAATTTAAAGGCTGCTTTTACATCATAGTGCATGTATCTGCAGTTAGTCTTTGTTACAAAACTTGTATTGCTAAGCAGAAATTCCAATTCTAGTACTGGAGTTAAGTTTTTGAAAGGAAAAGTGGAAATAGCCAATATGCTACTTCCTGTCCCTTTCATCTTCAAGGAACAGCTGGGGTCAGGTGGCCAGGACAGCTCTTCTTGACACCTGAGGCCCTGCAAGGTGTGCTGTTAAAATTAATAAACGCTGTTTCTTCTACCATGGGCACGTGTTAAAGGGAGGCAGACCTGCCAAAGAGTAAGCTGCATCCCCTCATCTATGGCTGTCCATTCTGCCATCCTTTGGCTCGATCAGTTGGGGTTCAGATATTGCCTTTGCTGCCTCATGGGACAGATTGAACAGTTTTTGTATTGAAGGAAGGTTTGTGACTGGTGGACAGGGTAGTGGTTGTGCACTTCCAGTCTTTTATCTCGGCATGTTTCCTGAAAGTGAACATGAGTAACTCAAGGTAATCAATCTCTTACATATTTTATCTTTACCCGTTCTGCTCTCATGTGCAGTGGAGATGCTCTTGTGAGAAATACTGCCTCTACACAACAGGAATCTACGATTTTACAAACATGCTGTTAAAAAGCCCAAGATTGTAAAATATAAAATACATGTGAGAGACAGCATGTAAGGGAAAGCACTTGGTGTTCAAAGGTAGTGATAAAAACAGCACGGCAGTTAGCGTGTTGGTTTTTACCTTAGGAGATGCTGCTTTTGTAAAGGAAGATGGGGATAGGGATGTCCCCCGTGAATGAGTTGTACGGATCTCCTGCTACGAGCCCTTAAAATACAATGCTGTTGTGGATCGTAGCTGATCTTGGCGTATCAGCTCCGTGACAGGCACCCAGCAACTGAGATGTGCAGTGTGGTTTTGTCAGGTGCTGACTTGGCACCGGGATTGCTCCCTGCCGTCTCCTGGGGTTACACGGCGAGGAAGGCTCAGCAGCGTTTGGGCCTGGCAGTACTTCATCCCCCGCTCGTTCCTGCTCCGCACCCGGGCTGCGCCTCTCCCTCAAGCTGTGTCAGCAGAACGCTGTGGGGAAGTGCACTGAAACCGGATCCGGGAATTAGCCAGACTTCAAAAGTAAGTATTTGTGTCGCTTTCAAACAAATCCGGCCGCAGGCTCCGCTGGAGACGGGCCTTTCCTATTTCCCGCCGAGACACGTGCAGCCCGACCACCATCCGGTTTTCCGTGTGAGGTGGCTCCGCCTGTCCCGGCAGCCCCTGCCAGCCCCGGACGCATGCGCCCGGGCGGGCAGCGCGGGGATGCTGGCGGCGCGGGCAGCCATGGCCAGTGAGTGGTGGCGCGCGCCGGGGAGCGCGCCCTTCCTCTCGCGTACCTCTCCTCATCCTCGCGCTCCCTCCCTCGCGCCTTCCCTCCTGGGCCCTGATGGGGACGCGGGAGAAAGGGCTGACACGGGATTGAACCTGCCCCTCTAGCGCAGCTCCGGCCTCCCGCACGGGCCCTCAGCCGCTGAGCGGTGCACTACCGGCTTCCCTGCTCGGTCCCGCGGCTCTCCGCGGCGTCGCCCTCTCCCCAGTGGCCCCTAGGGGCCTACCTGAGCCGCTGCCTACCCGTTCTTGTTCCCTCTAGGCCCTTACCCTCATAGGTGATCGTTAGGAGGGGCCGTGGGCTGGCTGCTGTCACGGCCGGTGTTCCCCCGGCGTCGCCGCTCCTAGCCGGGACTGGAAGAGCCTCAGTCCTCGGCGATGCCTCTACTCCTTGGAAGGAGTGTGAAAGAATGCAGCGCCCTCGGCACTCGCTTTGCTGTGGACTGGTAGGAACTGCTTGGTGTGCAGCTCTCGGAACCGCCGGATGATCTGCTTGACAAGAAATTTGATGTGAACAAGCTAGATGTCATTAGCTTCTGCTGGGTTTTGTTGTTGTTAGGCTTTTTTTGGTGTGTGGTTTGTTGTTGGTTTGGGTTTTTTTTCTTTGTATTTGTTTGGTTTCTTTTTCTGCCCCCAGGGGCAGGGATTTTAATGCTTGATAGTAACAGAAATGCAAACCACTTTTTCTTACTCTGATACACTTTCTCTTAACGTGCTGGAAAGCAGCTCTGTGGGCCCTGGTGGGCAGCAAGTTAACTATGAGCCAGCAATGTGCTCTTGTGGCCAAGAAGGCCACTGGTATCCTGGAATGCATTAAGAAGACTATGTCTAGCAGGTTGAGGGAGGTTAGCTACCCTTTACTCTGCCTTTATGAGGCTCCATCAGGAGTATTGTGTCCAGTTTGGGGCTTCCCAGTTCAGGAGTTACAGGGAACTTCCAGAGAGAGTCCAGCAGAGGCTACAAAGATGATTAGGGACTGGAGCACCTCTATTATGATGAGGCACTGAAGGACCTGGTGCTGTTTAGCCTAGAGGAGAGAAGACTGCAGGGATCTTACCAATGCTTATAAATATCCAAAGGATAGGTATCAAGGAGATGGGAGCAGTCTCTTTTCAGTAGTGTCCAGCAACAGGACAAAAGGCAACAGGCACAAACTGGACATAAACTAAACATAAACTGCTTTGCTTTGAGGGTGCCAGAGCACTGGAACTCAGACAAGTTATGGAGTTTCCTTCTCTGGAGATACTCAGAACTTGCCTGGATGTGATCCTGTGCAGTCTGCTCTAGGTGAACCTTCTGTAGTAGGGGTGTTGGACTACATGACCTCCAAAGGTCCCTTTCAACCCCTACTATTCTGTGTTCTACATCTCAACGTTTTTAAACAAAACTGTATAACCAAGTACCTGGGTTCTGGTGTAGCTGAGCTTTAGTTTTGCCCTTTAACAAACTCCAAGCCTGAAGTATAGTGAAAATAAGATTAATGGTTTCCTGGTGTTTTAAAAATCGTGGGAAGGAAGTTAATCAGATTTTCTTCTAGTAAGTTCTCTCTTTTTACTTTTTTTTTAAGTGAAATTATTCTGAAATGTAAATCTTCCAATTTCTCAGAGCTAAATCACATTCCACAAATACGGGAAAGTTTTAGACAGACTCCTAGTATGATTATCTAGGTGGGTCTGGAAGTTAACTCTGGTTACTTCTGTTCATATTTTCAGTGAAGCTTTGTTTAGTTGATAAACCAAATATTAAGAGTCTCTCACATGAATGGCAAAGTGAGCAGTTAATCATTTGCTTAGCCTCTAGAAATTAACTACTTAGCCACTGAAGTGAGAACTACAGTAAGAAGAAGGATATTGTGCTTGACTCTTCCTAATCCAATCTCATCTATGTGTGAATCAGTTCTTCCTCTTTCCCTGACTACTGAGGCTGTGTTGCTCTTTCTTTATCCTATAGCAATCTTTGACTGTGTGAAGGGAGTTTTGTAGTGAAGAGAGGTGCTTTGAAACTGGGCTACTTTTCTTTATGAAGCCAGAACTTCTCTTTTCCCCTCCAAAGGAGATAGTTCTCCTGCAGCCCAGGGTACTGGAAGATTCATGGAAGGAAGTCCAAGGGATGTGCACAAAACTTGATTTGATCTTTTCCACCCGTGTGCTCCAAGAGCCTGCAAATACAAATCCTGCTTAGCCATGGCAGCAACGTGGTTGATAACACTTGCAACTGTCTCTTGGCTAGAAACCAAATTGCAACAAAATTATCAGGAAAGATATGGTCTTTAATGTTTTGTATAGCTGTTTCCTAGGGTAGATGTGAATTGAGGGATTGAAGAAAACTATTCTCATAGCTGATGCTTTGATCTAACCCTTGAGTTTGCTGGTGGTATTTCAGGACATACAGTGCTCAACACGTGACGGGTGCAACAAAAAGATTCTCAAGCTACGTAGCAAAGTGGGAAGGAAGAAGCAGGTCTAGGTGACTAGCAGTCTCCCTTGGTGGCACACAGTATCTTACATTAGAACTTGGGTTAGGTACATCCTAGGCTAAGTGTTACTGGCATGGGAACTCTTTGACCTGAGCAGAGCAATGGCAATGTATGGTTTAGCAAGCCTAGCTTTGGATCTTCTCCTTGTGTGAAGAGACTGTTTCCAGGGTCACAGACAGATCCCCAAACCAGTTGGAAGTGGTTTGCATATATGTTAATATATCAGCAAATAAATTTTGTTAGATGCTCACTAGTGACTTCAAACTTTGAAGAGTTTTTTCTTCCTGAGGGGATTCTGCTGCCTGATGTTTTCTCTTCTGCCACTAGACTTCCGCTTGGCTCTGATTCAGCTTCATGTCTCTTCTGTCAAATCGGATAACCTGCAGCGAGCCTGCACACTGGTGAGAGAAGCAGCAGCTAAAGGAGCAAAAGTTGTGGCTCTACCTGTGAGTAAAGACCACAGTTACTTAGCACATATACCTCAAACCCATGGAAACCTCTTTCTAGTGTTACTAATGCATTACATATTCCCATTTCTCTTTGGATAGCTTAGATGAGGCTCCAAAATAGCAAACAAACCCAAAGGTTCTGTCTAGCAGCACACTTAAGGTTTTCTGCTAAGGAACACAGATATGAAGACAAAAGAAAACAGGTATACAGTGACTTTTTGCCATTATCATTCCAGATTAGATAATACATGAGAAACAAAACAGACTTAAGATTCCAGCAGCTCATTTGTGGCTGCATTATGATTCCAACACATGTCTCTTCTGACTTCCTTGTGTGGGAACATAAATAGTCACTTAAAATTACAGCTCATTTCTGATTTGCTTTTTGGACTTCAGCTGTGATTGCTTTGCTGAATTTTCATACAGATGAGAATGAAACAAGGCAATGAGGTGTGTCCTTCCCAGGGCAGCTCTGAGACCTTTTTCTGTCTTCCTGGGGGTATGTATGTTAACCTGTGGCCTGCAACATCTGACTCTGGAATGCAAAGTTCTTCTCTGGGAGAACTTTTGGTCTGAATGTTTTACACATAGAAGGTATTCCCTTCACAGGCAAAGTACAAAGTAACCTTCCCAGCTCCTGTGTGCTAACAAAGCTCTTGTGTTGCAAATGTGACCTTTGGTTATTCTGGCTAGGATAAGATTATCTATTATTTGCTAGTTTCATCATGTGTACAACCATTGAGTTTTCTAGACCTATTTAGTTGAGATACTCACTTTGCCAATGATAATTTATGCTTTTAAAGTAAAACTTGTCAAACAAGGGCAGAGTTTTTTCATAGACTTTTGGGAGGTCATTTTTGTACTGGCATTAAGATGTGGGCATGAAATATTCTCTTTTTTCATTGCTGAACAAGGGGAAATTTGTGAGAGAAAAAACTAGTTGGAACATCTGTGCATAAAGAAATAAAACCAAAATTGGAAATCTGAAAGCAGTTCAAAGACCTCTCCTTGTATTTACTGCTTTGGAGAGCACAGGACTAGGTCATCTGTGCAGATGTTTATTGCAGTATTCACAGCTTGATTTTTGGTTTGGGGGTTTTGGTTGGTGTGGCTTTTTTTGGTTTTGTGTTGCTAGGGTTTTTGGTTTGTATGTGGTTTGGTTTTTTTGAGGGTTCTTGTAACAAATTCCAGTAACAATCCAGCCAGATGCTTGGGCTGGGAATTGCTTGCTGAGGTGTAGATGCTGGTACTATTTGAGAGCCTATCCGAGGCCTTCAGCTGTTCTCCTTTAGGGGACTAAAAAGTATTGGGTGGAGGTGGCTCCATCCTCATGGAGCTGGCAAATACCATGCAGAGTAGAAGTTGAAGGTATCTTAGGCATGTCAAATACCACTAGCCACCTACTTCAGACATCTAAACTGCTCTGTTAGTCTTACTGTGTGAAGATTAAATGGCTGTGGTTCTGAGGGATAGCAAATCTTCAGAGCCTAGGACAGAAGACATTGTTCGGTTGTGAGGAAATGGTGTTTAAAGGATTGTCTTAGCAAAAGAGTAATTTGGAGAAATGCATGCTTTTTCCAAGGTCCTTTTTAAAGATGAAATCATGGGCTGTGGATGAGCATGAGCATTTCATAGTTATGAGGGAATTTGTTTAGCTTGTAACCTGTTGCATGAGCTAGGTGGAACTTGGTTGATTGTGCAGTGGTGTTGCTGGACTGTAACTTTTTTTCCCCCCCCCCTAATTGCAGGAATGTTTTAACTCTTCCTATGGAACACAATACTTTAAGAAGTATGCAGAGAAGATCCCTGGGGAATCAACACAAAAGCTCTCAGAAGTTGCAAAGGAGTGCAGCATATATCTTGTTGGAGGTACTTTATTCTTAGTGACTCTGTCATTGAGGGGACAATGGGCAATGTCTGTTTGTGCCATGGATTCAAAATTCCATATAATACAGTGGGGGAAATCTTTCTTCTTGGCTTTATGAAGGATCCATTCCAGAAGAGGATGGTGGAAAGCTGTATAACACATGTACTGTCTTTGGGCCTGATGGTGCTATGTTGGCAAAGCACAGGAAGGTAAGGTAGCAGAATATTGTTATTAGAAGGTTTAGCAGCAGCGTTGCAGAAATTATTTTCTATGCCTAAAGGTGATGTGAATTAATAGGATCTTGCATTAATAATAAGCTGCCTACTGTCAGTAGAATTGCATGTCATTTCTACTGGGGACATGTAAACACCCTTCCAAAGGTGGTCATCAATTTGACAGTGCATACCAGTATCCTTCTTTAGGTGAACAACAGCTAATTTCTTTCCAGAAAAAAATAAAAAAGAGAATGCCAGCTTATTTGGAACAAATGATTTTGTGAAAGTATTTTCTGCAGAAGTTTTGCAGGAACTCAAATCTTGAGAGGAAAACATCATCTGTTTTAACCAACTGTAAAATCACCCTAACAGATTTGAGACATTTTATGTATCTCCTTTCTTTTGCAAAGTTACTCATCTGATCAAGTTATTTAGCTATTTTGCAGGGATTCTTTCCATGAAGAAAATACAGGATCATACCACAAATTAATTTGTACTTCTAGCTCTTTTTAACTACTCTGTATTACTTCATGGGAGAAAGACAGGCCATTCTATTTGGTAAGCAATATCAATGTTTCACTTGAGTCACAGGGATTAGATGTGGTGTTTAAAATGGCCACTCTTCTCCCTCCCCAATAACTGTAGACATCTGTATTTCTGTAAAGAAGAAAAGTGCTTTATGTCATCTTTAGGAGATCTCACAATCTTAGGCTGTGTTTAGTTGGGGTCCTGACAAAAGAGTAGTCTAGATAACAGTAACTAGAAAACAAATGCCTAACAGAGGCTTAAATATCAAGCAGAGAAATTGTTCTTGTTATTAATCATACTGTAATTACAGGTTCATTTGTTTGACATTGATATTCCTGGGAAGATACAGTTCAAAGAGTCTGAAACACTGAGTGCAGGGAATAGTTTCTCCATGTTTGATACTCGTGAGTATAAGCCAAGCCCTTTCTTTAAGGAGCTCTAGGACAGTAACACTCCAGCCATTCTAGAACTCTCTTCCCCCTTCTCTCCAGCAATGGATTTTTAGACTATCAGATTTGTATTAGGGATTTGACAACCATGGCAAGTCTAGTTTTAAGTTTGTTCTAGGAGTGTTGCAGGTTGGTTCTGAAACTGTGAAAAAGGCAATGTGATTGCAAAAGGACAGGAAGTAGAAAGGGTTGAAGCACACATCATGGCACTGCCCTTAATGAATAGTGGTTCTATTGATTTGTTAAAGAGAAGTTGCTGTATCTTTTAGAGCAGTTAAAACTGACAGTGTTTTTGGACAAGAATATATGTAGCAAACCTTTACACTGGCACAACTTCATTTGAGGATGGTATAATAATGGAGACCATTAACTGCAAATTAAAGAAGCTGTCTCCTCAGTGTTCATTAAACATCCTGTTCACTCAGCTCCCTGAACAGTCTCACCTCTCATGGCCACTTTTCTTCCTTGCAATGTGCATGACTGTAGTTTCTCTAGCCCATGAAGAGCAGTGAGTGCTTTCCTGTCTTGAAAAGAAAATAACTGAAAGACCTGCAGCTAAATCAGAGAGAAATACATTGCACAAGGACCTGAGATAACATGATTCTGTGGAAGTGGCTGGTTTTAAAGGGTAGATAAGACACCTTATCAGTCTTCCTCTCATCACGAAGCATGAATTCTCCATTCTGCAAGTAGCCAATGCTTATTTTGGATAAGGATATACATTTAAATATAACTCACGTGAGACACACAAAATAACAGGTGGCAGGATGGCTATGAGCACTTTTGTGATTGCTGTTGTGTACCTGTGATATCAGTATGACTCTTGTCTCCTGTGTTTTGAGAACAGCATTCTGTAAAGTGGGCCTGGGTATCTGCTATGATATCAGATTTGCTGAGATGGCTCAAATCTACGGCCAGAAAGGTGAGACTGGGTCACCTAAGGGAGCATGGTTGGCCCTAAGGCCTGAACCAGGCAGGGCACATACTGGGCCACTCTAGGGTAAAGCATCTTCCCCTTAATGATAGTTGGGTTCTGATTTTCCTTTACAAAGGTTGCCAGCTGCTGATATATCCAGGGGCTTTTAACCTGACAACAGGCCCAGCTCATTGGGAACTGCTACAAAGGGGACGGTAAGGACAAAATAACAGCTTATCCATCTGTTCCAGAGGGAGCTTTAGCATCTGAAACTGAACTGTTCTTGTGGTCCAAAAGCATCAGAAGTGGTGCTGCAAGGCCACTGTGCTATTGGAGCTGCACCATTCTTCTAGCCTTGCATGGGACACGAAAATGCTGTCATGGAGAAAAGCTGGCAATGCTTATCCTTCACTCCGGCCAGCAAGGGCTTAAGTCTGCAGTTACGTCCTTCGAAGGACCTTTGTTCCCCATGGCTCTGTCAACACCTTCCACACATGAACAAACTTCTAGACAGAGGAGCCAATAATCCTTTGAGAACTGCTCTAGTAACAGATAGAAATAGACCCTGAGATTCCTGAATGCACTATTATTTATTCATTTGGTCAGCTTCAATCAACTTTGCTATACACTGGACAAACATGTAGCTCTTTCGACCCACTGACACTGGAGGAGGTGTTAGAAACTTCTCTTTCCAGGCTCTGCTTTCTCTGACATTCTTATCATTTACAATTTTGGTAGAGTCCTTAGGAGGATACATAGCTTGCCTGTCAGAGTGAATTGTTTTCTGTTTAGTTAACTGGCAGTGTAAAAAACATTCTACTCACTTTTTTGTTCTCCCTTTCCTTATCTGTCTGTGAACACAGAGCTCTTGATAATCAAGTCTATGTAGCTACTGTATCTCCTGCTAGAGATGAAAAAGCATCCTATGTTGCCTGGGGACACAGCACAGTAGTAAACCCATGGTGAGTTCAGAAAAAACCCAGACATACCTTTTCTTGGTTAAAAAGTATGTTTTACTTGAAATCACCTTTCAGTCTCCTGTTTCCATCTACTCTTAAAAATGCCTTAAGTTCTTGGTAAACAGCACCTGAGACCTAAGCCCTAATCATCTTCCAAAACTGAAACAACCCAAACAACAACTGGTTTAATGGTATGCATTCTTTTTGGTAGCAAAGAAGCTCCTTAATACTAGTGTTTAGCATTAGTTAAGCTGCTGACCTTTTCTGCTCGTGCCTGAAGTTCAGCCCATTATATAGTATGTGTTATGGTAATTCTCTGTGCAAAACTGAACCATCTTAAACAGCTTACAGAAAACTATTTCATTTCCTCAAAGAAGACCACTGCTTTGACCTAAGAAAGAAAAAGAATGTCCTCAGGTAGAGACGAGACATATTGTGATTTAAACAGAAGTCACTCAGGTGGCAAGTGACCAAATCTTCAGGCAGTTAGTTTCCTTTCAAGCAAATCCACTGGTAATTTTCTTCCTGATGATTGCAAAGTAAGAGAGGCTTTACCTATGTCTTCAGCTTTTAAATTTGCATGATGAAAGTTGTGATGGAGCATCTAGTAGGAGTCAAGATAAATAATGTTCAGTACACTCCTGTTAAAAACCAGTAGGATCTGCAAGGAGGAAGTATTTGTTTTTGGTTGTCCATAGTGAAGCTAGGTTTTTTCCCCTTGAGGTGCAGTGCACTGGTTCCCATAGTTGCTATTACTGTGATTCTTGATCTTTAGAATCATAATAGAATGGCCCAGGTTGGAAGGGACCTCAAAGATCATCTAGTTCCAACCCCCCTGCCATGGGCAGGGATGCCACAAAAAACCTACTTATGTTAAGTATGCATATTTCACATATAAAATGTGCCAAATATAAAGCCTGGAAGTCATTTCTATCATGCCAGAGTTATGAATTATGATGCTATTTTTAGGACAGCCCTGTATTTACAGCTGTAGACATCAAGGGTAGGAGCTCAGTTGTGTACAAGCAGCAGCAACTGGACTGATGCCTTGAGACCTCGGTGTTAATGCTGTGAACAAATGTGCTTAATTTTGCAGGGGTGAAGTCATAGCCAAAGCTGGGACTGAGGAAACAGTTGTATACACTGATATAGGTAAGAGTGAAGTGGGTTTTCTCCTGCTTGCTTTCTTAAGTACAGGTTATGAGACTAAGGACAGTTGTGTAAAAGCCTGTGGCCTTGCACGTGTGATTGCAGATGATGCAGTGTTCCCATCCCTTCTCCACCTCTTTCCTCACTTAGGAGGAAGCTGTCACCTTAGGAAAGATCAAAGATGAAGCTTCCTTCAGCCCCAGCTGCCAACTTGCAGGGGCCTTGCAGACACATTCTGCATGGAAGCTGCTCTTTTCCCTGTCTTACCTGAGAGCAAGTGAAGAGATTTCCTTTCTGACTGCTGTACTAATAGCTCTTTCTTCCCCCCATGCAGATCTGAAGAAACTGGCAGAAATACGTCAACAAATTCCTATTTTAAGCCAGAAGCGTTCTGACCTCTATGGCCTAGAGATGAAAAAGTGAAGCTGGGTGAAGAGGGAAGGTTCAGTTGGCTGCCTTTGTCTTCACAAGGATTCCCTTAGTAGCTGCTCAATGATGTAGTGCTAAATGTGCCTGTTAATTAAAAAAAAAACAAAGCCAAACTCAAAACTTAGTGGTGTAATTCTAAAATTGGTTCATGTACAACTAATACTTATCCTCTCAGAGGTATTTTATAGTGGTTTACAGCTAGGATATAAAGGTGGAGGTGAAATGAGTTAGTAGTTAATATTGCTTTTTATGCATCACAATGTTTTAGTTACCTTTGGGTGCCTAAATGGGAACACTTCTAACTCTGGAAATCCTCTGAAGTCAGATTTGGTATTATGAAGTTTTCAGTGAATCATCAGGTACTCTAGAAGCATGATTCTTCCACCTCTGTCCTACTTAGGTGTGTGTGCCTTAACAGAGTTCCTTGAATGCCAGCCTGTAACTTGGAAAGCTTAAATTTTAACACACAGCAACATTTGGCCTGTTTTACTTAGTGTGCTACTTGGGGACAATGCAAGAAGCTGCCAGACAGATCTACTACTATAGAAGAATCTGTAACAAGTTTTGGTTCATGTGTCTTGCCTGGAATGTATGTATGTACTAAATTATCCTTCTTGCAGTTCCTGTTTACTTCTGAAGTGATGCAAGCTGCTGTGCTGTTAAAGCAATTCACATCCCCACACCTTTGCCCTTTATACTGCTTCCTTAATGTCTGAAAGGGCTTTAATTCTGCTTCCTAGCAGCCTTCACCTGACAAAGCTGAGGGGAGTCACAGAAAGGGTGAGTGAGGGTTGGAAGGGACCTTTGGAGCTCCCAAGAATGAAAGTCTCCAGAGGAGGAGACCCTGCTACTTGCACTTTTTTTTTTTTTAACTTCTTTCTTGTCAGGAAGTTGAAAGGGAGAGGAAAATTCATGGTTAAATTAAGACAAATGCTTTTGCACCTTTCCTCTCAAAAGCTAATTCACACCATTCCACTCAGCGGCATTACCTATTCCAGCAGGCATTTTCTGCCCTGTACTTTTCACTGCATTTTGGTGTCCATGCTGTACTGGAACTCATAAGAAACAAGCCACAGAGCATAAAGATGAAATGAAGATTTATTTGTTGAAAAATATAAAAAACTGAACAGTTTATCATTGGAGTCGAGTCTCCTCCATTAATCTATAGCCTCCCACATAACTCAACAACTGGCATCCATCATGGCCATCACTGGGCTCCAACTTCTAAATCACAGCAACTATTATCCAGCCCTTTCCCTTCCCCTGTCTCTACTAGTTTAACCTGCAGCAGAGCAGGCACCAGGTACTACCTCTGGAGGATGAAAGCAGTATAGGATTCTTAGGGGCTGACCAATTCATTTTAAAAATGCAAAGTGCAGTCTGCAACAGACCCTGCTGGCCTGCAATCCCAAAACCTGTAGTGAGCTACTCTGGGGAACTCAGCTGAAGAGGTGACATGAGATCAGTCCTCTGCACTCTGCCAGGACAACTTCTAACCACCTTTTATTTTCACTAGCATGTTTTAGGGGGTCTCCAGGGTGATCCACTCAGAAGTGACACAAATGGGACTATGACTTTTGGGGGATTTCAATGGAAAAAGTACAGAGTGTATTCTTACCTAGGTAATAATTAGAGCAGTCACTACTTGATCTCTGTGTCAGTAGAAAACAGGCACTTTAAGTATCCATAGTATACATAAGCACCAGTATCCTGTAAGCATAGAACACCAGCCTGTAACAACTCTGAAAGAGCTCCAGAATTTCAGCCTGCAAGAAGTTAAATTCTCTTTAAAGAAAGAAATGGCAGAAAACACACTAACACCTGTTGCACTGGGCAGTGTTATTACCACTGCAACTGGGAAGCCTGGTTAAAGCTGCATCTAAGCAGCCCTTCCTATTTCCAGAATAAGTTACAGTACAGCTCCTCTATATGTTTCCTTTTCACTTTCCATCTGTAATTACAGCCTAGTCACAACTTCTAATCTTCATTTTGGCAGACTTGCCTCTACCATGAAAAACAAGGATTTTTACATTCCAGAATTCAGAGGCAGGACAATTCTGTGCAGAAGCAACTGCCCAGAGTCTCTAGGATTCATTAGGCTTATCCAAGTATTAGCTTTCTGCATTATCTCAGCAAATTGATTTTTTCAGTAGCAGTAATGCTTGTTTCACTTCTGCTCTTGATCCCTATTAACGAAAGCTTTTCGCAAAGTTCAGGTGAACACTTGGCTTAAAGCAAAACCTCAACTACATTAGCCATTAAAAAAGAGAACCCAAAACCAAGTCCCTTTCACTGAAGGGATCCACCTGCATACACACACAAACAGCATCAGCTACTCAGACTCCCAGCTTTCCTAGCTGGATTTCCTTCCACAGCTCTCAAGATCATACCTCTGTGGGTAAGAGCAGCATTCATAGTGCTCATTCCATGGCTCCTCTTCATTTTCTCTTATAGGCTGAAGCTAGAGATGATGACAGGGAGTCAGCCATTATTAGTTCTTCCTAGATTCAGGGCAACAGAGCACCACTGCAGACACCACTTTCACTACCACCTGTTCTTATCCATGTAAGAGAGAGATACTTGAAGGTAATATTTATTTTTGCAGTTTACAGGTGATAATGTCATTTACAAAAGAAATTACAGACAATGCATCCTTTCAGTGCAGTTTCAAACTAGTTCAAGAACAGGCAAAAGTCTGTGATGATTTGGAATGCTAGTATTCAACAGCACATGCTTTTTTTTTTTTTTCCCCTTAATTGAGTGGGTGGGCTAAGGAGTAGAGTACAGGTAGGGTGAGGGGGAGAAAATGCCAATGGGAGTAAGGCCATGCGAATAAAAACCCCTCAGGAGAACAGGACACAGCAGGCAGCCCGGCAGGGTTTTGTTCTCGGGTAATGATGCAGAGATGGGAAGTTCCAGAAGACATTTGACACTTGTTAGGTTCAGTGCCCTTAGAAGCTGCCAGTACCCTCCCATGCCTTCAATTCTACATCAACACTGTGATTTCAGATCACCTACTGAACTAGCTAAACTGGAAGGATTCAATCTTTCTGTCTACTCTCCACCATTTGAATTCTCAGCTGTAGATGCTGGGAGAAAGGAAGGTCAAGTTGAAAAGACAAGCTGCTGCTAGATGGTGGAACAATTAGAGAACAAGACAGTTTGACCACAGCATGGTTCATTTCTTTTAAAGACATTAGACAAGCAAATCTATGATTTCAGGATGGAAAGAAACCCAGATGAGTGAACTGTAAATTAAACTACAGTTAAGTATTTGCATGAGGTTTATCCAGCCATGTTGATCCAGGGAGAGGCAACATGGACTGACTGGCCTCCATACCAGAAAGACAAACCCAAAACAAGTCCCCTGGGAAGTTCCTAGCTAGAGGAAGACTGTTTACACTAGCATTTAATACTTTGCCAATCTGCTATTTGCATAACAGTTGCTTCCCTTCTACAGTGTCTGTAGTCTTGGACAAGACAGGGTCTAAAGAACAAGGAAACCAGCACAGATTCTAAGTCCATTAGCTGAAGTTTTAGTCCATGCTTTGTTCCTTATCTCACTTAATCCTGCCTAGGGGCTATTACAAGGAGCAGATCAGACACAGCAGCCTCTAGAGACTGAGGAGAGTTTAGGCTGCCTATTAGCTGGTACATTGAAGCAAGAGCATCAGAGATTACAAAGATTATATGCAAGCATGACCTTACCTTGGCAGCTCTACTCCCAGCAGCTCTTTCTGTTCTTGAAAACTCCCTCTGAACCTTCCAGAACAATTTCCTGTGAAGTTCAAATAAAGAGTGCTGCATAGGAACACAGCCTTTCATCCAGTAAAACCTCCACTGAAGCAGCATTACCTGACCTCCTTCCCCAGCCAACTTTGTTAGTAGCTCTCCCATAGAGTACACTAAGGGTTTACTGGGGTGAGGATAAGGACTATCAAATCAACCCCCCAATAGCTGCCACAGGACTATTTCTAAGTAAGTTATGCAGAGGGGGAGAGAGGCTTTGAGGGAAGATTGTGCATGCTTGCATATATTTACAGGGATTCCCTCCATGTCTACTGACTTAAAAAAAACTCCTCTATTATTAAACAGTTTGAAAACTAATTTTTTCCTTTTGCAAAATTAAAATCAACCCTCAACAATTAATTTCTTATAAAAAAGAAACCTAATTTACAGCACTGACTAGTATTACCTTTAAAATCAACAGGAAAAAAACCCCCACATGCTGTAATATTATTTGATAAAGAAAATTGCCCACAACATAATCATCCAAAACGAACCAGTGTGAAGTTTTTATTTGCATGGCCAAAATATCTTCCTTTTGTTCCCCTGCAGCTTTATTTCCCTTCAAACACTTCCAAGGTTTTTGGCTGCAGAAGAAACAAGATGCAGCACTGCATACTACCTTGAACAACCACTCCCACAACACCTAAACATTGAACAGATGCAGCAAATGACAACACCATGAACAGGAAAAAACGAAGTTCCACCATTCAAAATGGTCTGCAACAGTGTCTTTAGGGCTGGCTGAAGTGGGCAACTTCACTTTACAATGTCATTTCCTCCTTGATGATTTACAGTGTTGGTGGTTTCAATCCATACTTCTTTGCAACTTCTGTCTGGGCATAGGCAGCATCACAGAGTGAGTAGAGGTGGGCCATCTCCATTTCAGATTTGGCCAGGTTGATAGCTTTGTTGAACATTTCAATGGCTTTATCCAGATTGCCTCTGAAATAAACCAAAATGTAGTCCAATTAGAACTAGCAAAGCAATCTTTTCATCTCTAGGGCACCTTTTTTTTTTTTCTTCAGGACTTACACTCTCCACTACTAACAACATAAAGGACTTTGGGAGGAGCCACCATGAGAACTTTGATGATGATGAGCAAGCTTAGAGAAGTTGTTACCAAGCCTAGGCAACTATGACAGCTGTTCAGCAGCTTTCCTCTTGAGAACCCCCACAGGTGGCAATGAGAGAAAATGTTCTTCACAGAACACCAAGTTTACCACAAAGATAATGCTGGGACAATCCAATGAACTCTCATCACCCTTGAAAAGAGTTTTTATACTTCTAGTTCTGTTGGAAATAAACCCAAACCTGAGAGCATAGCTCAAGATCCCGAGTACAAATGGTCCAATAAGATATGTCTAAGGATGACAACAGCTACACAGGAAGCCTAGGAAGGACTAAGCAAGTCACCTGAAATGCAGAAGGAATGCATTTAAACATACACAGACTCATCTGCGTGTTGTCCAGCAAGTATGAAACTGGTGAACACAGGAACTTATCAGATCCTAAAGGAGAACTATGCCACAGAGAAAGGAAGGCTTTACCTAAGAGTGGCAGAACAGAAATCAGGGCTTTGGGTAAGAGCTGGCCTTGCACAGCACTGGGGAGATCTTAAAAAACCCCTTAAGGTCCATAAGGAAAACTAAAGCACTGCTGTGATTTCAAAAGTAACACGAACTTTTAACACTGCAATTCAACATTACCTTTGTACTTCAATCGTTCCCATGGTTTCATATGCAAAATCACATTTGTTATCAATTTCAATAGCCTTGCTTATGAGTTCTAAACCTTTGTCTAAATCTTGCTTCCACTGGAGCTGAAGTAAACTGGAAGAGAAAGGAAATTTAGAACAAACCTCACATACTCCTCCCAAAACCCTGATCACCTAAGCACAACAAAGTCAGGTCCCCAATGCAGGCTAGGCAGTCAGATTCTGGATTTTAAAAGTATGTACATGAAAGTAATGTTCCATAAGCCATGTTAGCAGTTTAATGACTCTAAAGAAAGGGAAATTCCTCCCAAGAAGACTTGTAACAAGTTATTTTCATGCAAGGGAAAACTTCATCACAACGCTGAAATGAAGACAAGGCTACAGTAAAAGTCAGATACTCAGTTAGGAATGAACACTAATGAAGCCTTCCTGGAACTTCTTTACAGTTTATCCAAGAGAAATTGTAGGAATACATTAAACAGCACTAAGATGTTTTCACAAAGTTATTTCTCCTGGCTAAACTTTTCAACACATTCAATTCAAGTTGATTCCCCTAAATATGCCAACTGCCCTTGACCAAAAGGATCACACACTTGGTACATACCCTTTATGAACATATGTAGTGGCATTGTCTGGCTCAAGGTCAATGCATTTATCATACATTTCATCAGCTTTGCCAAACTGCTGTTGATCAGTTAGTGCCTGAATTAAAAGAGAAGCCCACATGTGAATACGGCACCAAAACACACGCTCTGTGCTAGGCTAATCCTCATTAAAATCCCACTGATGACTGAGGCTGGATACAGCTCTTGCTGCAGAGCAAGCCAGTTACCAGAGTTAAGTTAAGCACATCAGTTACCAGAGTTAAGTTTCAAAATTGAGGCTTTTTAGAAGAAAGCTGCTAGGCTTTAAGTGCACCAATTAGTGCTCACAGTACCACCTGTAATGAGATCCACAAGCAACACACTAAGAGTGCTGCAAGTAAAAACCATTCCAGAATAAGCCTCGATGTCTTCCTTTTTCAAATCCACTTTTTTCAGAAAGAAATGGAGGCAATATTGCCTACAATATACTTAAAATCAGAACATCTCATCCTATGTACTAGAACCAGCAGTTTTCCTCAGAGAAATGTTAGCAGTCTCTGTTACAAGTGTACTCTGAACGTTGTTCTAGCTCTCTGACCCGTACATGTCATTGGTAGCAGAACGAAACTGTTAGCCTAGCTCCACACATTTAACTCTCAATTACCCACTGAATCCCCTAACAGCCACCAAGTGACTTGCCACACACATGCAGGAATTCAAGGGGAAGTGTTATGCTGGAAAAGACCTCTCAGATCATCGAGTCCAACCATTAACTTAATTTTTTATACTCTGCTCCATGAGTCTCCTGTCTACTTCTTCTACCCTAGACCACCCATACCCACGTATTCAGGTAGCTTATTAAAGACAGTATGTGATATCAAGGACAGACTGAGAGTTGGGGTTGTTCAGTCTGCAGAAGAGAAGGCTCCAAGGAGACCTTGTGGCCTTCCAGTATCTAAAGGGGGACTGCAGGGGGGCTAGTGAGGGACTTTTTAGGATGTCAGGCAGTGACAAGACTAGGGGGAATGGATGCAAACTAGAGGAGGGGAGATTTAGATTAGATAGGAAGTTCTTCACTGTTAGGGTGGTGAGACACTGGAACAGTTGCCCAGAGAGGTTGTGGAAGCTCCATGCCTGGAAGCTCTTAAGGCAAGGCTGGATGGGGCTGTGGGCAACCTGATCTAGTGGGAGGTGTCCCTGCCCATGGCAGGGGGGTTGGAACTAGATGATCTTTAAGGTTCCTTCCAACTCTGCTGATTCTATGATTCCATACCTCAGAACTTACTCTTAAAGATCTTAATATATTATCTGAAGAAATGTAAGCTATCCAAGGTAAAAGGTTCAAAAGAATGCAGCATTTTCTTTAAGAGTGAGAAAAATTTACCTGAGCATAGAGTGCATAGCCTTCAGCACACTTGGGAAACTTTTTAATGACATCTTCAAAGCCTTTCATGGCTACTTGCACAGGCAAAGGATTATTCCCTGTATAAGCTTGGCGATACTGTTCCAAACACAAAAAAACAGGAAGAAAAATAAAACAACAAACAAACAAAAAAGGCTCATCAAACCTCTACCCACTTCCTCAAAAGATGCATGCATCAAAACAATTAGGAGTTCCACAAGCTGACATGCCCCTGCACATTCTACCAAATCTGTTTTTAGGAACCCACTACGTGTCCAAGTCTCTGGCAGAGTGAACTCAGACTTGGAGAGAAGAAAGAGTAAAACCTAGAAGCCACAAGGCCTGATAGTCACCAGTAGCCTCCCCTCTATTTGAACAGCCTAGAAATTCCAAGCTTAGATATCCTACTTGTTCACACCATGCAAAGCTGTCCTCAGGAGATTCCTGCACACAGAGGCATTGTACTAGCTTGAAATATCCTTACTGCAAATGAAGAAACTGCTGCATAATTTGTTTGCCATATTACTGAGATGTTTGTTGCTGTACCTTTCCCTTAAAGTGGACTAAAGCAAGAAACACAGTATGTTTTCCAGAACTCTTGAAGAAAAAGCACCCAGACAAACAGCAGCACGTTACCTACCAGAGCAAAACATTTCTGTGCTTGAGCCAAGGCAGAGTCAGGTCGCAACCGGATACATTCATCAAAGTCTTCCACAGCCTCTTCAATTTGGTCAAGCAGGATTTTCAGCTAGCCAGAATGAAAGAGAATCCTATTTCTGTACTTAACATGTGCTTCAGACACTCAAGGGATAATTCAACTAGTGTCAGTTACTCATACTGTCTCCAGTTCGGTTTCAGAACTGCCTAGAAACCTACAAAACCCAAGACTAAAAGCCACTGCCACAAAATAACAAAGGCACCTGGGAAAGTTTGGCTTCATGCATAAAAAGGCAATGCCCATCTGTAAGGGATGAAGAGGTTTGCATTTTAGGCTGCTGCCATTACTGCTTTACCAATCTTCAAAACTATGCTGTCACTTTGCCACAATGTAGTTAATGCTTGTGGACTGTTTGGATGTCCAAACATTCTGGTTTTCCCAGTTTGCATTTTGATTGGTTTTTATTTTGACATTCTCATTCTTCCACAAGAGTAGAGCTCACTTCATTGCTCTCTTACTTTGCCTTACTGTGAAGCCACTGTAAAACAACATTCATTCCCTTCAATCAACATGTAACTGTATTCTCACCATTCTTATTTCTGAGCACTAGAGGTCTACTGACTTCATGGAGAGAGGCACTTGAGCCATGAAAGTCTTCCTTATGAATACAACTTAGCATATCTGCACTTCCTTTTCCTTCCAGCACATTTTATATTACAATTCTGTGGAAGCAGGCCTCTCTAGGCCTACAAATTAGTCACAGGCACAGCAGCATCACAAGCCAGAGAGGGATGAGCAAGTCTAGGCCACAGTGCTGCAGATGCTGAATTATCAGGAACACACATCACACCTGACATATCAGGCCCCTTCACAGAGCAGCTTGTATCTGCTGTAAATGTATAGAAGCCCTAGTACTTTTAAGTCAGAGTTCATACAGATAGAGGGCTGAACCTCTGTTGCTTTCTGTTCCTTCCTAGAGCTACAGAAAGAAACTGTTTCTGCATGACTTGAACCTGCCAATTAGACTATGTATTTATTCTGCAACATTTCCAAATTGATTAGAATTCATGTTTTTTTCTGCCACACACAGTATAAAGTGTTCCCATGCTGTACTGATCTTTATTTTTCTTTCAGTATATACTGAAATATTCGAGTACTGGGACAAAATCTCTCCTGTTTCTTACTTGCCCTCGATGGTGGTAAACATCTGCATTCTGAGGGTCAATATCAGCAGCCATGTTGAAGTCTTGAGTAGACAGCACAGGTTGCTGCTGCTGCATATACATACTTCCTCGTTTGATCAGAGCATTAGCTCGCAGCTGCAGAAGAAAGTCCAAGAAGCATTAAGCAACATTCCTCCAATAACAGGAAATCTGTCATTTGACTAGTTTCTCCCACTGACACATTTCATTCATTCTAAGCAGGAATAAATTTCATATGAACTCTAAATGAATCAGCTCCCTTGCTTGATTTCAAGTATGGCAGTGCATTTTCAGCCCCTCCAAAATCCTTACTAAGGCAGGTTCCCTACATTTACAAATACATCAACAATTTTGAAGCAGTTCAATATGCATATACAGTTCTTTTTTTCCCCCCCTCTTATCTCTGAACTGAATTTTCAGACTGGATAACCCTCTGATTCATTCAACTTCCTCTATTCCTTAGTTTATCCTACTTAGCACAGCTGTCTTGAAAACCAACAAGCCCTTGGACAAACAAATTCAGAAATAAAAGACAAACCAGTAAATAAACAGAACACTCCCATTAAAGTACCTGAAAACTTAGGAGAAACAACTTCTTGAACTACAGTGCAAGTTTATAATCCATTCTGCATTATTTCAACCCAAACTACAATCCAGCTGTGACAGATTCTTACCTTCACATTTGCATCTTCCATGCTGATGACCTGATCTAGGTCTGGTTTGGCAGCATTTGCATTGCCAATAAGCAGGTAGAAAGTAGCTCGCAGAAGCAAAGCTTCTGCCATGTATTTTCCCTTTGCTTCAATTTCTTTTGTGCTTTCACTGATAATTTTGTCATAGTTCTCTTCTTCCATGTACTGTTTTGCTCTCAAATAGCCAGAGCTGTAAATGATGCAAGAACAGTGCTATATACATACATACATTCACCGAACATGGCAATTTCAATTCAGATTTCTCATTAAATCAGAACAAATTCACTAACTTTGCTATACTCAGTTACAACAATAACATAGGAAGTAAAGTTACAAATATTCCTGAACTCAGCCATCATAGACTGAAAACAACTTAGGCAAAGAATGGCCAAATTGCATTGGAAATAAATAAGAAAAATGTTTTAAAGCTCTTAAACTTGAGCTTAATTAATCCCTTATTATTTTTTTTTTTACAATAAGGATAGTGGTCATCTCTGCCTAAAAGCAAGAGGGCTAGGAGGGAATTCTAGGTCATAAAAGAGAAATATTAAACCTAGCAATGTGCAGTTTATACAGGAAGGAAAGGATTTCTCAGTAAAAATGACAGTAAGCTCTGTAGTGTGTTACACTGCCTTGTCCTCAGCTAAGAGTCCTGGATTCAGTGAATCTGCCTGGAGATCAGGACACTATCTTACTTAAAATAAATTAACAGCAATGCTACTATTACTAATAATAATTCTTCATTAACACTGTTTGCAATGGTTTCCATACTGACAGAAGTGGTATCTTCTAGAAATAAACTGGAAAGCAGCATTAAGTTAAAGCACCATTCATGCAATATAGAAGCTCCACTCAAAAAAAGGAAAAGCTCAAGCTTTTCTTTGTCAGAACAAACCACTCAATTATGTGCAATTTGAGTCCAGAAAGATAAAACACCCTTTTAGCCTCAGCTACTGTAAATGCATACTATTCATTAACAAAGACCCTTTTCCTCGCTTGTCTTCTCCCTTGCAATCCAAGGACTAATTTGTTCTCTTCCTTTGAAACTCTCCTTCAAGTATAAAACTTTCCTGTCTTCAGAAGCATCATTCAGCACTTTCCAGTCCTTCTGTCTCCTGAGATTTAGTGGGATACTGTAGCAAATACCAAACATATCTTCCCAATCTTATTGGCCTCCCTCTGTTTAGTGGATCAAAGCTACCTACAGTTTGGAACTAGCCAGTCAGCTTTCATAACATTTTTATACTGATCTCATTTCACAGGCTCACTTTATTACCTCAGGGTTTCCCATGCCAAGTACTATAAAAACCACAGCAAGTTACACTGAGCAGAAACTCAAAACCAACAAGAACTTAACTCCAATACCAAACAATCACCAAATGTACTGTACACTCACTTTTCTTTTACTTCAGAAGCCTCTCCCTCCTTATCCTTATCTTCATCTGATTTCTCACCCTTAAGCAAAGGTTGGGAGATGATGTCATCTGTGAAAGAACTGAAGTAGGATTTAATGAACTGTGGTGAGGGCATCAGAGGCTCACGATTCTGAAAGAGAGAAATGTCATTTCAAGTCAGGATGGCAAGAGCAGATGGGAAATAAGGAAATGGATAAACAAATGTGATTATCAAAAGAATAATTCAAGAAAGAACCAATGTGTCACTTCCTATTTTCTCATTTGATAGTCTGCTATTTTTTATTTCCCAGTTTAACATTTAGGGTTTATTAAAGCTTTAGATCACAATGCAATACCCCTCACCATGATTTAGAAATAAAGTGAAGCTATTCAAGAGAAGAGGGAGACAGCATCTTTCTGCATGTCTGGCTACAAATAAGGACTCAGCCTATTGGAAGAGATTGGGTAGGTGTACTAAAGCAGTATATGTGCAAATAAATGTGGGGAAAAATGCAAACTGGCAGTTCAAGCATGAGCATGAATTCCAGTAGATTCTGGATAGCAACTTGCCCTTTCCTCCAACTTGTCCAAGAGAAGCTAAGCTGCTGTCTGTCATTACAGTGAAGACTCATGAGGCAACCTCCTAATATTCTATGTGGAGCTTGGTCCAGATACCACACATTTTCACTGAAGTCCCAGAAGTAACACCTCTGAGGTACAAAATCCTTTCTAGAGAGACAAAATGTTTCTTGCTCAACATGAACACTGTACACAAGAATTACAGTTCAATCTCTCCTGCAAGAAAACTCTGAATGCACTCTTCTGTATTTCTCTAGCATAATACTGTCCATCTGCAGCCCATCTATTTCATGATGGTACCACCACCACCACACTAATCACACATTTCACTTTGTTATCTCAGCACTGCACACTTAACAAGTTTCTATAGGAAAGAAATGCAGTGTCTCAGAGCCAAGCTCGATTTCAGCACTTCAACTACTGTCACAAAAGACAAGCAAGAATGTTTTTAGTACCTGTCCCCACTACAGCCACTTACAACTCCTGTACTTCTGCAGTTCTCTTTGCTGCAGTTTCCAAACATTGATGTGTAGATGTGTGAGTGCCAAAACAGCAAATGGAACAGAAACAGCCTGCAACTGACTGTTGCAAGTCATTTGTGGTAGTGAGGAGATGAAGGTGTATTTTTCAAGACAGAATCAGGAAGTCTGACCACTACTAAAAAGATGGGACCTCACACTGAATCATGTTTTCTTTAGCAATGTTGGTTTTTTCTTTTCTTGTTGTTTTCTTTAAAAGAATAAAATCCAGCCTTAAATCAGCATTATTTTCCTCTTTATAAAACACAGCAATTCTGCTGTCAACTTAATCTTTCCTACATTAAATTTCTATTTATAAAACCAAGAATAGCCTGGGGAAAAAGTCCTCAGTCATCATTCTTCTCATTTAAAGCTATTCATTACAGATGGAACCAACATTTTTATGCATTTTGAACTCCTATTTATAAACCTTCCTATCTCAAGACACATACCTAACTCAACCACTTGATATGCAACTGAACATTTGGCTACTGCTGTTCCAACATATCCTGTTTCCATGATGTTGCAAGTCCAGAAAAGCCCCATGTAGGGCAGCACACTAACTTAGAGTGTCTCATGAATGTTCTAATAAATTTGATTATTAAAGGGAAACAACTACTAGAAATAGACCTCTCTTCCCTACTGAGGTTTCAAAAATCTTGGAGAGTCCTAAAGGAAAACAACATTGCTACAAAAGCAGCTTTGTACAAAACTATTTGTGTTGATTCTTACTCTTCAGCAGATGAAGACAGTCACTTGCTTACAACAACTGACAGAATGCCAACAATCAACATTTCAACGACCTGTCAAGTGAAAGCAGAATTTGTCAGCAGTATCACAAGTCCTACCTTATATTTCTCTTTGGCCTTTTCTTTTCCAAGTTGTTTAAGAACTTTATCAGCTAATAACATACTTTGCTGGTTTTGGAAGGTTTCTAAAATGCAGACTGCAGTGACATCTAGGAAACAACACACAAAAGTGAGATTAAAGACAAATTCTGATACTCACTGGAGCACACTAAAATATGCCAGTTAACAGTGAGTCACTGCTGAACCAATACATGTCCTGTTTGAGGGTAAAAATCTCTGTTTCCAGTTTGCTGTATTTACTATGTTTTCAAAGATACAAAAGCCAGGGGAAAAGACTGGCCTGGCTGAGCAGGGAGCTTTTGGTGGGACTCAGGGGGAAAAATAAAAAAGAGTTTACCACCTGTGGAAGAAGTGACAGGCAGCTCAGGAAGAGTGCAAGGATGTTGTTAGGACATGCAGAAAGAAAATTAGAAATGCAAAAGCCTATCTAGAGCTCAATCTGCTGGCTGTCACAGCAGATAACAAAAAATGTTTTTACAAATATATCACCAACAAAGGCAGAGCTAAGGAGAATCTCCATCCTTTATTGCACGTGGGGGGAAAACACTGCCACAAAGGATGAGGAAAAGGCTGAGGTACTTAATGCCTTCTTCCCTTTAGTCTTTAATAGTCAGACAAGTTATCCTCAAGGTATTCAGCCCTCTGAGCTGGAAGACAAAAAACAGAATAGAAGCAGTCAGTGACCTGCTACTCCACTAAGACACTCGAAGTATGTGGGGCCAGACTGGATCCACCTCAAAGTAAATACTGAGGGAGTTGGTGGCAGAACTCACCAAGCCACCCTCTATCATTTATCAGCAGTCCTGGTTAACCAGGGAGGTCCCAGATGGGTAGCCAATGTGAAGGGTCAGAAGGAGGATCCTGGGAACTACAGGCTTCACTCTGATCTCAGTACCAGGAAAGGTTATGAAGCAGATCATCCTGAGTGCAATCACATGGCATGTGCAGGACAACCAGGGCATCAGGCCCAGCCAGCATGGGTTCATGAAAGGCAGGTCCTGCTTGACCAACCTGATCTCCTTCTATGACCAGGTGATGCACCAACTGGATCAGGGGAAGGCTGTGGATGTTTTCTACTGCTACATCCTCCTAGACTTCTGTAAAGCCTTTGACACTGTCTCCCACCACATTCTTCTGGAGAAGCTGGCAGCTGATGGGTTGGACAGGTATACTTTCTGCTGGATGGCCAAGCTGAGAGAGTAGTGTGAATGGAGTTAAATCCAGCTGGTGGCTGCTCACAAGTGGTGTTCCCCAGGGCTCAGTACCGGGCACAGTCCTCTTTAATATCTTTATTGATGATCTGGATGAGAAGATCGAGTGCACCCTCAAGGAGTTTGCAGACAACACCAAGTTGTGTGGAAGAGTTGATTTGCTTGAGGGTAGGGAGGCTCTAAAAAGGGATCTGGACAGGCTGGATCAATGGGCCAAGGCCAATTATATGAGGTTCAACAGTGCCAAGTGCAAGATCCTGCACTTAGGTCACAACAATGCTACAGGCTTGGGAAAGAGTGGCTGGAAAGCTGCTTGGTAGAAAAGGACCTGGGGGTGCTAGTCAACAGCTGGCTGAACATCAGACAGCAGTGTGCCCACGTGGCCAAGGCATTCTGGCTTGTATCCAAAACAGCGTGGCCAGCAGAATTAGGGAGATGATCATCCCCCTGTACTTGGCACTGGTGAGGCCATACCTCGAATACTGTGTTCAGTTTTGGACCACTCACTACAAGACAGACATGAAAGAGGTGCTGGAGCGTGCCCAAAGAAAGGCAACACAGCTGGTGAAAGTTCTAGAGCACAAGTGTCATGAGGAACAGCTGAGGGAACTAGGGTTATTTAGTCTGGAGAAAAGAAGGCTGAGGGGAGACCTTCTCTTTCTCTACAGCTGCCTGAAAGGAGGTTGTAGCAAGGTGGGAGTCAGTCTTTTCTACCAGGTAACAATAGTACAAAAGGAAATGGCCTCAGCTTACACCAGAGCAGGTTCAGGTTGGATATTAGGAAAAAATCTTCACTGAAAGAGAGTGGTTAGGCACTGGAACAGGCTGCTCAGGGAAGTGGTGGAGCTACCATCCCTGAAGGTGTTCAAAAACCATGTAGACATGACAGCTTGTGACATGGTTTAGTAGTTTAGTGGGCATGATGGCATTGGGTCGATGGTTAGACTTGATCTTACTGGTCTTTTCCAACCTAAATGATGCTATGAATATACTGCAGGGGATGTGATCTTCCTTGGGGCTTTTACTGTCTGTCAGTTTATCACAACTATGCAAGGTTTAGATTTCAAGACAGCCCTCTGAAGTGCAGCTGTTAGTCAATTACTGATTGCAAAGGACTACACTGAATGACCTACGTAGTCCTTGTCACTATGGTCTCACAGGAAAAAGAGGCATTCTGCTAACAGATAAATAAATAGATAGATAAATAAAATGTCCACATCTTATTTACTTTCTAGTTTAGCAGACCTAGTTCTTGGCTGCTACACATAGTGAAACAGTTATATCTGCCAATCAGAGCATTGCCTTACTTTCTGTCCTTCTTTGATAATGAGGAATAGCTGAAAATTTCCTTTGCCTCTAACATTACATCAGTAGCAATGACTTCCCTTGATTAAATTTAAATGGGTCCTTTGAAGCAGTGCCTCTAAGTTCAGGAATGCCCTCAGACAACACACCTGACCTGTACTTCTACTTAATTTTCATGGCTTCTCAATCACATCTTCCTGTCAGTTCAAAACATATTCTGCTAGGAATAGTATTTGGCAGTAATTTCTGCCAAATACATAGTGTTAATAGTATTAAAAAATGTTAAATCTGTCTCAGTTTTCATTAACACTTACACATCAGACTAAAGTGCTACTGAAGCTGCATTCCCTTCAATACCTGCCAAATGCATTTAAATGTTTGTAATACTCTTGTTTCTGACCATGCATCTCCACCTGAAAAAACACCTTGGCTTCTGTAGCAGTACCATTTCTCTAAAGCAAACAGGGAAGAAAGTTTATTTACTGTATGGAAATAGAATGCCTGTTGTCTGGGTTATCCACTCAGCATGTTAGATGAATTCTATTTTAAAATGTAGGGCATTTCTGGAAAAAGAAAACTGAATGGCTACAGTAACAAAAGTTTCTCAGCAGCTATTTCAGATATAAGTGGATGACAGCTTGCAAAATGGGAAAAGGTTTCTTCTTCCAAGAGAAGAAAATGGATTTGCGGTAGCTATGAACAGTTTTAAATAAGGAATTCTCTATTTCTGTGGTTACAGAAGTAAAAAACAAAACAATCCCAGAAGTTATCATCTCCAAAGCCCTTGAGCTAACTCCACTTTTAAGTATATGCATCCAGAGACACTCACCTTCTAAACATTCCTTCTTATTGTCTAGCTTCTCGTGAGCCTTAGCGCGTCTGAAGAGAGCTTTGACGTATTTCGGATTAAGCTCCACAGCCTTTGTGCAGTCTTGGGCCACTTCTGTCCATTTTTGCTGTGGGCAGAAAAACCAGACAGTGTGAGAGGCCCCACTCAGCACCTTTATATTAGCTTTCCATGGTCAAGCCCAGCTAAGAGCAGCTGCAGTTCTCCCAGGGCTCTGCTTCTGCCTGCTTGCTTCTATTTCTGCTAGTTTCTCAGTAAGAAACTGCCAGGCACCACTGGAAGCCACCTGCACCAGAAGAGTCACAGAGCCAAAATGAAACCAGACAGGCTGTACAAAGCCTGTGGGAGAAGATAGAGAGCTGATGCTAAGATGCTTACAGGAGGTAACATTGGAACTGAAAGACTGATACAAAAACAGAAGAAAAAAAGATGAAAACATCATGAAAACCAACAAACAAGTTTAACAAAGCACTAAACAACTTTTTGGGGTTTCAAAATTTGTTATTTCAATTTACTACACTATGTTACTAGGAAGGGATGATAATTAATGTGTGGGAGTAGAGCTAGTCATAGGTATTAACAATTAAAAATCCACTTCTTTGCAACATTGATTATCAAAACAGATTTTTCTACATTTGGGATTAATTATGGTACAAATCAGTGCTATAAGCAGTATTTGATTAGACAAGAACTGGTTTATCTCTTTTTTAACTGCCAAGACTATATCTCTCTAGTCACAGTATCATACTCAACATTCCAGAGCCAACGTTTCCAACCCTTTCTACAGCTCACCAATGTGATTTCACAAGCAAATCTATTGATACTAGAATAAACTACACTGCTTGACTTCTAAAGCTGGAATATCAAGTATACTCAGCTATCCAGTAAATGTTACTTCCACATAAGCAAAATTTAGGTCTTGGGCTTCAGTAGGATTTCTGGGATTTTTTTTGGTCCAATTTTTCAAGTGACATCCTTCCAAAATATTTGGCCTTTCACCTAACAGTTAAGGAAACACTCTAGTAGCAGAAAGAAGCAAAATTAACTTATATACAAGAAAGCTGTTCCAGAGAATAAGAAGTTAAAACCTTGTCTTACATGAAAGAGACACATAAGAATTCTGTATGATAGACTGAAAGAATATAATTTTACAGAAAATACCTTTATATTTTATATTATATACCAGTATGATGAGCTGCTGAAATAAAGCTGCAAGCAATGGCACCTGCTTGTGATATCACTACCTGGGATCTTTCAGTGGACAAAAGTGAGAAACTACACACCAAAAAAGTGACAAAATATAGTGCAAGTTTTTAGAATAAAAACATAATGATCTTTAATTTCTTACCAGTTGTTCATAGGCAGCAGCTCTATTTTGATAGAAGGTAGAAAGATCAATGTTTTTCTCAGGAGGGCACAGGCTAATGGCCTCAGTGTAACACTGAATAGCTTGCTCATATTTTCCTGCTTTAAAATACTTGTTTCCTTTGTTCTTGGCTGCTTGGGCTCTATCAAGAGGGCTCTGCAAAAGGAAGTGATAAGTTAGGTGAAACAATGCACTGCTAAACTGATCTTCAAAGATAAAAAAAATGGATTAGAGCAACTGCATGGTGTTCAGTTGCCAGCTAGGTGGGCCTAAACCATGACTACCAGATAGGAGACTTTTCAGAAGATTCACTAGAGGGTTATTAAACAATGCAGTGATGTCTCTTGGGAAAGCTAAACAGGTTTTAATTTTATGTGACAGGTGATGAGAAGAACCCATGAGGTTAAGTTATTTCTGCAAAGACTACGTGGAGACAACAAAGCTCTC
This sequence comes from Galbula dea, assembly GCA_013399015.1. Taxonomy (NCBI): domain Eukaryota; kingdom Metazoa; phylum Chordata; class Aves; order Piciformes; family Galbulidae; genus Galbula; species Galbula dea. The sequence goes on along the minus strand of VWZX01011305.1, from coordinate 55,097 downwards.
AAAGCAATTTGGATAGGAGGCTTCCTACTGAAATACATAGAGCCTGTAAGATCAGAGCTGACTCAGCAGGCTATGAATTAAATAATGAAACACTTTGTGGAAAGACCTACTGAGCAAGACAAAACCTGTAGAGAAAACAAAGCTGTTTTGCCTTCCATACAGCAGACAAATTAAATTACTTTACAGCTAACTCCTTTACAGCTTCACACAACCTGCTTCATCCAACTTTTACTATGAAGTGCTGGACCATCATAGTCTGTCATTCTTAGCAGAGGATGGAACACTTTGCTAACTGTTCTGATACTCTGTGAATCTTTACATTCTGCAGCCCCTGATGATCATCTGCATTTCTGCAGAAACCAGCACTGCTACCTGTAACCCCTAGATTCACAGGTTAGTTATCAGATGTCATGTTTTATAAGGAATCAGATATAAAAAACCCCCCTCTTTTTATCCAAGGGATATGACCCACGTTCAAGAAATACAGAGCTGCAAAAGATTCTAACATTCATCATCTGGGTTTCTGCTCCTCCTTCACAGCCCAGCTTTAAGGATCAACATCTTGGGACAGTTCAGGCTCGCCTGCGAGACCAAAATGAACAGAGGTATGTGCACACACATACTATCCTACTGACCTCTATGAGGAGGGAAAGCATACAAACCAGGGGGCAGTAATGCTTTAAACATTAACTGCAGTGTTCACTACATCTCATCTGTTTAATCACATGCACTGAAAAGATCATCTAGGATTTGTTGGTGATTGTCAGTGCTGCTTTTTGACCACGCTTTTACCTCCTCTTTTCCTCTCTTCATCCAACACCAAATTACACCCAGACTGCTGTAAAACAAACCTGAAAGCACTTTTGTATTTTATCAGCCTGTTTCTCTTATTGTCTGCTCGTTTCATATTTAGCATCTAAATGATTTTTAAAGCTGAAGGGAATCCAGAAGTTGCTCTTTTAAGGCATGGCTTCCAATCATGCCATAAGATAATCAGCTAATGGGTGCCAGTCTTATTTCCTACATAAAAATAGGCATCCAAAATGAACAAAAGTATCCTACAGGCACTCTCCTGAGGAGAGACTTACAAGTGAAACCATATAAGGGAGGGAACTGGAGGGATCAAAAACTTGAGAGAGTACAGGCATGATGCCACAGGAACAACACATTAAACTTAGCAACTGTTATCAGAGTGATCTTTAATAACAGTTGTAGGACCACAGACCACACAACCAAGTATACACTGACTAAATGCTAACTCCAGGGCTACTCTCTGCCCCATGCACTGCATGGTACAAGAAATTTGGGGCAGGGAGGCAGGAGTTGGAGCACAATATGCCATCATGTAATAAAGTCAGCAGCAATGCCCACAGCAAGAAAGAAACCAGCTTTTATTTTGTTTATGCTGCCTTAAACTAGACTTTTAGCTTTTAGATGGTTTCTCTCCACAACCTTACTCACACTATTGTGCTACAGTCTGAACTGGATGGCTGACATTTTAAACACACAGGCCAATCCAGCTCTGGATCATCATTAAGCCCATTCTGATAAGGACTTAGATGAAAAAAAACAGTTGCTTAGCATCCCATACCCATGAAAAATGGATCCCAAACATATTGTACAGAAACTGTGCATTAAAAATGATAAAATGTTGCATCTATGTCTTAAAACCCAAGGAGTGATAAAGATACAATGCCAACAATGACCCTGGTATTTATTTTCTTAGGAATCAAACTTTTTTTTACCATAGAAAACATAGCAAAAAGAAAGTGGATTAATTCACAAATTTGGTATACAACTGATCAACTTATGGAATAAAATAAAACCAAATACTAGATTCCATTTTAATTTTGTGATATTTAAAAGACTACTCATAAGCCAGGTTTCCAACCCCCCCCCCAAAAAAAAAAAAGCTTAATAATGTCTGCTTAAGTTATATATCCAACTTAATTGACTGCAGTATAACCTGAGGAAGCAAAAAACAGTAAAAAAGTAAAAGCTCTCATGAGTGTCTTCTTTTGCTTTTTTTGGCTGTTGTGTTGGGGGTTTTGTTTGTTTGTTAAAGATTAATTAAATAAATAACTTGAGTCACATTATATGCTGCAAGACCTCTACTTAATAGCACAAATAAGAATACAAAAATAAATTCTTAACAGAAGATCAGTCTTGAAAGAGTTTGTGAATTTTTAGGCTATTGCTTCTCTGCCCTCCAGTTCTTCTCAGCTGCTACAGTGATGTACAGAAATAAGAAACTGATTATGCAAGCAAACCTCATGCACAAGTAATCAAAACCCCTCACATCATCTTCCATTTTCTTGAAAATGTAAGAATTCTAGACATCATTTTCCAGTGTCACTGCTTCTCCTCCCCTGACCCATTGCTATTCTATGTGGTGGACTGGACATTTTTTGTCTCTAATGTGAAGGTCAATATAGTGCAAGAAAACTCTCAGTTTGTCATCTTCTGGTCAAAGAATTTGTGCAACAAGCAAACCAGCTCAATAACATGAATGGAAAATCATCATCAATTAGCTGCCAAGGCAGTATAAACAAACAGAAGTTATCTGCAGTTACAGAAAAAAATAACATCTCAGTACTCAGGACTGTTTCAGCAACTGCTCACTAACAAGTCTTGAAACAGAGTTTAAGCCAAAGGGCACTTGTGTATTTGAGAAGCACTTAGTTATCTAAGTAACTAAACAAGAAGATTGCTGTATTAAGACTAGAGAGCACTGACAAAATTTTAACTGTTACTTTAACCTCAGCTTTCTTTACAAAGTTTTCAGAAACTTTATGCAAACAGCAACTTAACAGCAACAGACTGCCAGCCACAAGAACAGTAAAATTTAGTAACCCCCACCAATGCCAATATGGTTAAACTAGCAGTTCAGAACTTTATGTATTTGAGGGACATCAATTTTTAAGGCAGAACAAGAAATTTCCTGCCAACCAGTAACGACAGTGATACAGCATAAACATGAGCAGCAAATTTCAGCATTTTCCTTTAGAAGACAAGGACTTGCATGAGCCCTTGTCTGACAGATAACATGGGAGGAGAGACAAGTTTCAGACATCACAAAAGACAACAACAACAAAAGTGCCCAGGTCTAGACATGTCCAAGTGGCAGGACTTGCCACTTGAGATCAGATACCCCAAAAAAGTGTTGTTTTCTGAATATCTGCTGTTAATGAATAACGAGCTTTCCTCTTTTTTCTTTTTTGACTAACATTCATTCGCTTCAGTCTTATCTCAGACCTACAGAATCATAGAATCATCAGAGTTGGAAGGGACCTCAAAGATCATCTAGCTCCAACCCCCCCTGCCTGCCAGGGACACCATCCACTAGAGCAGGTTGCCCAGGGCCCCATCAAGCCTGGCCTTAAAAGCTTCCAGGGATGAGGCTTCCACAACCTCTCTGGGCAACCTGTTCCACTGCCTAACCACCCTCATAGCGAGGAACTTCTTCCTAATATCCAACCTAAATTTACCCTCCTCTAGCTTACACCCATTTCCCCTGGTTCTATCACTATCTGACCTCCTAAAAAAGTCCCTCGCCAGCTTTCTTGTAGCCCCCTTCAGATACTGGAAGGCCACAGTAAAGTCTCCTCGGAGCCTTCTCCTCTGCAGACTGAACAATCCCAACTCTCTCAGTCTGTCTTCGTAGCAGAGGTGCTCCAGTCCTCTGATCATTCTCCTGGCCCTTCTCTGGACTTGCTCCAACACCCCCATATCCCTCTTGGAATAGGGGCTCCAGAACTGGATGCATTATTCCAGGTGGGGTCTCACGAGTGCAGAGTAGAAGGGGAGAATCACCTCCCTCCACCCTGCCGGCCACGCTTCTCTTGATGCAGCCTAGGATACGGTTACTGAAAGGCATTAACTGAAATACAAATGGTTTGAAGATCCCATGAGAAAAGGTATGTCCACATGAGTTTAAGACAAATTCAGAGCACAGGAAAGGATGTATTATATTTAGAAATAATTTAAGCTCAAGTTTACAGTACAATTTTGTCAACATTCTCCATCAGTCACCTTCCTTTTAAATGAGTCTGTCATTCACACTTACCACGAATAAGCAAGCTGCACATGAGCTGCCGAAAGCCTAATAACTGTTCTACTGCTATCACACACATTGGAGTTTTCTACACCTGTCCACTACAGCTGGCATGAAGCATAGACTTACAGAAGTCTTCTTCTCACTTACAGAAGTGAGATTTATATGGCAACAGGTGCACAGTCCAACAGAAATTACTTTTTACTACTACTTTGCTTAGATCAGTTCAGAGTAAGCATCAACATAAGTATATCTAAAGGGGTTTAATTTGTTCATATACTGATCTATTATCACAGCAGTGAGACAGGCAACATTCAGCAACTGCTGTTAAAAGATACTGGGAAGAAGCCATACTATGTGGCACCAGAGAAGCCAAGGAGGTTGGCCATGTTCATCCACTGCTACACTCAAGGACTATACTCAGCTCAGAGGAAAATGAGAAAAGACAGTGAATGACTGTGAACCCAAAGGGCTTCATCTGCAATACACAATGCCACACAGCTGATGAAACAATTCATGAATCTCTGGTCACACTTCCTTACCTACCACACCCACAGCATCAGCCTATGAACTTGCTGAAAGTTCAGGGGTGAGACTGGACTACAGCAGACTTGCAAAATGAAGTCATTTCAACTTAAGAAGAAAAAAAAAAAGCAATCAAGACATTACCTCACTGACTAACGAGTGCTCACTCTTGTCAGACAGGGACATAAAAAACTTGCTAAGAAGTTATCATGGACCAAGCAAGAAAACATGAATCAACCGAGTATCAACACAATAAATACAAACCAGTTTACTTCTCCAACATGCTGAAGTATGCAACATTCAGTACAAACTAAGACAACAGGTAGAAGGCAACTGCTGTTACTGAGTAACTAAAGCACATTCCACCTAAATTATAAGAAACAATGACAACTTCTGCAATTAACAAGTGCAGTTCGACTTCCTGACCTTTGAGTCAAGCACAGATGCAGTTTTACCACTGGCAGTTAACTGATCCAATAATACCAGTTTAGTGTACTCTTGAGGAGCTGTGCTTACAGGAGAAAGAATCTCAAAAGTAGTTCAGCTTTTCCTGATATAGCACCTAAGCTAAGGGCTTCTGTCAACACATCAGTCACAGATCACACACTTGGCTAGCGTATCTATGTGAGGAGACTCCTTTAGAGCAGACACTGCCTGGGGAAAAAACAGGAGGCCTCTGCAGCAGGTAAAAGAAAAGCATGAACTGCACACAAACCAGTAAAAAGTCTGAATAAAAAAAACAATGAAGACTTTAGAATCTACATATTTTCAAAGAATAAACTAAAAAAATCAAGGGTGCATCTTCAGAAGCAGTGAAGAGAGCATCAGATGGATACAAAAGATGATTAAATGAAATGCACAAAGAAGCCCGAGTCCTAACTTTGTATGAGTAAAGGAATAGTTACCTCACACACACACACACACACACAGCTGTTGGTAGCACATTCATTACTGACCTATGTGTTTTCTAAGAGACTTCCCTCTTGTGTCTAGACTGTGAAATGAATTACTGGCTCTTATTCACTCTATCAATTTATATTTGAAGTCCAACTGAGTTTAAAAAAAAAAAATAACCCACCACATTAGAAACACAGACCAATACAGTGCAGGTAGTTAACAAGTAAAGCATCTGTAATGGTTGTATTTTCAGTCGAGGGTCTTACCAATAATAGCCATAACTAATAAAATGTGTGAAAACAAAATCTACATGGCATCAGCACCTTGGATATGAGGAATGGGAAGGCAATCCTCCCCTCATACATAAAGCAGTCAAAGGACCCTGCAGTAACATTAATTTTCCTGCTGCAGACATATTTTGACCAGCTATACAATTATCTCATGTAATCAGGCCAATCTGATACCTTCTTCTACAGCTTTCTTAAGTAATATCTCTCATTTCTTTACAGTGTAAGAAATGGCACTCTTCAAGGATCATACCATACACTTATTCTTAGATGCACAGCCTTCCAGTAATTTAATTTCTGGAGCAATCTAAAAGAGCTAGACACACAATATTTTAAATTAAGTGCTATATAAGTGGTTTAAATGTTTTAAGTGCTTGCTTCAAGTACAACTACAAAATGACTGCAAACCACTTGATAGTACACAATGAAATTCAGAAACACAATCAAGAAACCTGGAGTTAACACACTACCAGCAAAGTCACTGCAGCTACACAAAGCTCACGAGTAGCCTGCAAACCAGAGTTCAAACAAGGCAAGCACACTGCCATAAACATGCCAGATGCTGTTTGCAGCCACAAGCCAAAGTTACCCCTGCAAACAAAATCTGCATTTGTCCTCTGTACACTACTTAGAAGCTGCCCACGAAGGCACAAATCACTGCATTCAAGCAACTGCCTCCGTCCAGCATAGGTTTTGCAGCAAACTAAGCTTCCAGGAATGCCTGAGGGTACCTATGATTAGTCACTAGCTACGGAAGCTGCTCTGCTCCTCACTCGCCACTCCCGTATGTTCCTGCCACTGCCCGCCCACTCGCAGAACACTAATCTTCATCACTGAAATGAGCAAGGTTAAACCCAACCTTTTCCAGTTTCCTCAAGTTGATTTTTTCTGCCTTGATCATTTCAGACAGGATGCTTAAATAAACCACGGTCTGACAGTTCACAGCATTTCAGGTGGAACACAAGAATGGGAGAAGAAAATGCAGGAATCTCTAAGGGAAACACAGGAACTGCAGGAGACACCTCTTGGAGGCATTTTTTCCACATACAGATATACAAGAGAATCATGGATCTGATCTGGACACTGACCTCCCATGTTATCCTTCAATTTTTGTGTAGATCTGTTTACCTGAAAATTCTCAGAATGCTCATTTACACCAGGATAAATGCAAGTTTTGAAAGCACATCTATTCAGGCAAACTCTACTCCAAAGTCTCTGTCATTTCACCTGTGTGACTTTTGTATTTTTATGGAAAGCATTTCATTTTAAAAAGATTTTGATTGCATTTTCTTTCCTATACCTTGCTGTACATCCAAAAATCTCAGACTAACATAAAAGAGATCACAGATATCCTTCTCAAAATACAACTCCTTGAAGCACCTTACTTGTGACTATTCTGCATTTCAGAAACATGTTAACCTAACAGCAGTGCCTTGTCAGATCCATACTCCTCTGGTTAACACACACTTCATTACAAGATGCCTGCAATAATGTACTTTCCCAAGTACCAGTACCAACACTAGATAACACACATGCTCCCTGAACAAAGTTTTACCTAACACAGCAAGACAAGGAGCCAATGCCTGGCTACAGAATCAAAGAATGACAGGGGTTAGAAGAGTCCTCTGGAGATGATTTACTCCAACCTCCTTGATAAAGCAGGTTGCAGAGGATCGTGTCCATGTGGGTTTGGAAAGTCTCCAGAGAATGAGACTCCACAACCCCTCTGGGCAGCCTGTTCCAGTGCTCTGTCACCCTCATAAGAAAGCAGTTTTTCTGTATGTTCAGATGGAACTTCCTGGCTTCCGGTTTGTGCCCATGTCCTGTCACTGGACACCACTGAAATGAGACTGGTCCTATCCTCTTGACAAATCATAGAATGGCCTGGGGTGGAAGGGACCTTAAAGATCATCTACTTCCAAGCCCCCTGACTAGGGCAGGGACACCACCCACTAGACCAGGATGCCAAGGGCCACGTTCAGCCTGGCCTTGAACACTGCCAGGGACGGGGCATCCACAAAGCTCTTCACGAGTACTCCGTGGTCACACGGACTGACCTCCCAGCTGTTTCCCGCCGAGCCTAAAAGAACACCATCTAAGCGCACCTTGCTGCAGCGCTGCTCCACTCTCACACGCGTCCTCTGGGGCCACGGCCAGGACCTTGACAACCGCTTTTCAGACTAGGCCAGTGGTCTGCCTGACTAAGCCTCCCGCAGACCGGAGGCCGAACATCCCCCTCCCCACACCAGCCGCCCCCCAACCCCTCCCTGTGACCCAAGCCCACGAGCTCAGGCCTCGACATCCCATACCCGACGGGGGCAGCGGAGGCAAGCGCTGTTCCTGCAGTTCCAAAGGGCGCTTCTCCCCTCCTGCCTTCCCCAGCGCGGGGACTAACAAGGGGAAGGGTGGGGGAGGTGTGTCCGCGCCAACAGCCGCGGCGCGCGCTCACCGTCTCCTCGTGGCTGGGCCCATCGGGCTGCTGGCCGCCACAGGGCCCGGGGCTCGCCCGCCCCTCGGGGGTCTTCCGCTCGTTCGCGCCCTTGCCGCCTCGGCGGGCTGCCCGCCGCCCCCACAGGTAGAGCGCGCCGGCGCCCAGCAGGATCGGAGCGCCCAGCACCAACGCCAACTGCCAGCGAGAAAGACCCGAGCCGCCACCACCGCCGCCGCCGCCACCGCCTGGCGCCTCCACGGGCTTCGAGGCGGCCATGATGCACTCACACTGCCGCCCGAAGGAGGCGAGGAAAGAAACCGCCGGACACCCAGGGCACGCCGGGAGGGCTCAGGTCGTGTAAGCACTTCCGGTGCCGCAGGGCCCGCCCAGCCCTTCGGCGGAGTGGCGCCGTCTACTGGAGCGGTGGTGTCTCTGCAGCCACAATCGCAGAATCGTTAAGGTTGGTCGAGACCTCTAAGACGAAGTCCAGCCGTCAGCCTGTCACTAGCATGCCGCTAGACCATGTCCCTAAGTACAGCATCTCTACGCTTTTTGAACACCTCCAAGGGGTGGTAACTCCACCACTTCCTTAAGCAGCCTATTCCGATTCCTAACCACTCTTTCAATGAAGAAATTTTTCTTAGTATTGCAGCTGTAGTGCAGTACATACAACTTTAGAGACCCACAGCACAAGCATCAGCTAGGGTAGATGTGACCAGTCTAGCCACTTGATCTCAGGGCCAGAAAACAGTCCTCAGCCCTGCTCTTTTTTGTGATATAAGCAGGGTCTGTATGGCTTGCAGCCAGGGCTGGTGAGAAGGAATCAGATGCACACCTACTCTATGTGCCTTCAAGCCAGGCAGGGCTTCCCATAACCCTGAGATGGCAGATAAAATTACCCCAATGAAAGGCAGCTGATGCACGTTCATGCTGGCTGTCATAACCCAAAAATGAAGAAGCAGTTTCTTCATGGCTGGGTCTTTCTTCTGCCTTAGACATACCATGTTTCCTGAATGTCGAAGTGAAGAGACAGCAGAAGTCAGTGTGGACAGTAGCATGGCAAGAGCGGGCCATTTGTCCTCCCTCCTACAGAGCCAGTTAAGCCTCTGCAAACGGCTGTGCCAGCTTCTGACCACTGTCAATATGTCAATTCTCTTCTTCACAAATCACAAGCCTACTTTGGGTTCGTGTATGCACCTCCCAGGCATGTAACTGTGGGCAATTCTCCATTGGTATTGACAGTTGGTACACTCAGCAGCAACACACATGGGGTAGCCAACACATTTCCCTTCCCACCAACCCCCTGTGGCAGTGTCGTATTGGACATTGCTGTAATGGAAAGGTTAAAAGAAACCTTGTGGAAAAGAGATGAGAAAGGATCGACTTTATGTTTAGATAGTGCCTCTGGCTGCTGTGGGATGGGTTTGGGGACATGGAGTGTGGAAGGAGAGATTGAAACAGTGCCTCTGCTTCCTCTCGTTGACATAACAGTGTGAAGCTATTGGCTTGGTGAGGCTTTTGACCTTGCTTTTCCTTGTCTGACTGGGAGACATCCCCCCCCTGCTAAGTTTGGAGTATCTGTACATGGAATATGAAGAGGATGATGATATTTCCTTTGCAAAATGGATGAGCAGTTTCTGGGGCCACAACTTGATCGATGAGAATGAGAAAGAGGGTAGAGGCAACAAGAAACATCAGACACGACTCTTCAGTGAAAGGAGAGCCTCCCTTCCGGTAAGAGCTGGGTGCAGTTTTCTATGTATGTGCAAGGTTTATGTATAAATATAAGCACCATTCCTAAGGGCTTGGCCCTAGAGGTGCATGAGAATGAGTCTGGTGCACCTTGCCAACTAAGCTCAGTTCCTCCTGGCAGCAGCTAGTTGCTTTTTGAACTTCGCTGCCTGCTGGGGCTAGGCCTCCAGTGCCTTTGGCATAGAAGAACACTGGAAAACTCCAAGATAAGCAACAATAGGACCAGAAATGTAAGAAGGGTGTAATAACTGCCTGCATATTACAATGTTGTTTTGTCTGCTCAGCATGACTTGGCAGAGATCAAACTATTTTGGCAACTGGCATCCATAAACATTGTCTTTAATGAGTTTGTACTCATGTGTAAAACTATATAACTGCACATATACTCATAGGGTTTGGACCTAGTTCTGCAACTATACTGTCTCCAGGAAGTCGTATGCTTTGCTCCCTGGGATTTAGCTGTTTGCAGGTGTAAATTCTAATATAAGCTAGAGGATGCAGTCCCATCTGGTTTAAAACATCTGACTCTGAAAATAAGGATGCAACTCATGACAAAGCTTATTATACTGCCAAGTAGGATTTCAAGGTAGAAATATGTTCTTTCTTAAACAAACAAAATAGCTGGGAAAGGGGCAGGGTTCACACACTGAAGCAGGTTTTTAAGGCAGCTCACAACTGTCCAACCAATTATCAAAATGAAGTTAAACTGAAAACAGCTGTTCACAGCCTGCTCTTTACTTGAAGACTGTTGCTTTAATTTCAGCTCTAAAAAAAAATGTTTAGGCAGTCCAAACCTGTCTCTTTTTTTCCCTGCTATGTCTTTTGGCTTACCAAAGACACTATGTTTCTTTACAGACCTTTTTTCACTTACATCTTTATATAGCTGCAAAAAAGCAAATGCTATTATAAAAAGAGCTCATCTTTTCCAAACCTTTTTTTATGTCATGCTATTCTTTCACCTTGCAATTTTTCCTCTTCTGGAGCTGCCATGTTTTAAACTGTGGGATTTTTTTGTTTTGAAAAATTTGGTTGGGAAAAGCCAAACAGATCAAATCCTCCTTCCCTATCTTTGAATTAATGGGCAGGCTGGAGAAGTAATCTTCATTCACTAGTTTTGAACTGGTCAGCTGCATTTGTTATTTGCAGCTATATTTCATCTTGGTCACGGGTTGCAAGACAGATTCTGAACCAGAGCTTTCCTGATGGATTCCATCAGAATGCCTGAAAATAGATAATTTATTTTTTACTTTTTAAAAGTAATTCTACTGTATTTTAATTCTGTCCTTCAGAGATCTAGACCTATGTGATTTCTTTAGACTTCAGTACAGACTGAAGTGTCAGAACGTTCTTTAAATCACTTTTCATTCAGCAAGCTGCTGAACACCTCTTTACCTATATTTGTGTATACACTTAGTTATAATTGCATCCCTGAATCAACACCTAGAATTTCAAGTTAGCTGACAGAAAGAGAAGACACTGACTTTTCATATTACTTTTCAATGAGCTAAAGTTATCCTGTACCTTTAATTATGTCAAGCCTTTAGGGTAATGATCCACACAAATTTGTCTTGCTCCAGTAATATTATACAAGAGATATAAATCTCAACTCTATTTCTCAGGACCAGAAATTGACTGAAGGAATGAGAAGGGAAGATTTGTTTGGGGATTTTATGATTCAGGGTTACATTTTGAAATGAAACACTTTTATTTAGAAATCTCTGACTAATTGGTAGTAAAGAGCACTGACACATGTTGTCTTAAACAAAATCTAGGAGTTAATCAAATGTACTCTAATAATTCCTTAGAAATACCTTCAGAAAGAACATCTCCCTGTTGAGAGCAACAACTTGCTATTGCACCCAGATGAGTGGTTTTCACACAGTTATTACAAATTATATTTACTGAAAGATCTATTGTTACAAATGATAACTATGTAAGTTTCAAAACACCAGTGTCAGTTAAATTTTGTCTTTATTTTATCAGAACACTGCCACTAATCAGGAGGAATAATAGCTGAGATTAGACTGCATCTCTTCTGTAAGTTAATATCATCACAGCAGATCACCCTGTACCCTTTCTTCTATCTTGACATCAAAAGTAGAGACAACTCCTTTGTCAGAGTGAAAAACAAGTCAGCAGGTTCTGACACAGCTGTTGGCAGAAGTTCCTTGTGCAGATACAACAGTACTGCCAAAACAGCACTGCCAGCACACTTTGTCTTGTTTCTAGGGCTAGTGCACAAGCAATAGTATAGTCCTGCCCACATGAATTGCATCTGCATCAGGAGTGGTTTGGTTTTGTGGAATAACTCCCAAAATAACAACAGCTTTTGTGTTTTCCCCCAATCTCTTGGTATACTCGACAAACTTTACTGAGATAAGCTTCACAAAATGCTTCTGCTATTGTCATCCCTATTTTGCAGAGGGGAACACAAAGTTATATTCATCCTTCACTGGGTCACAGGCAAAACAGGCTAAAACTTGTAACTCCACTCCCCTGAAAAGCATCAGAGTTGTATGTGTTGCTATGGACCAACACTGAATGTAAAAACTGTCTGGAGAGAAATAAGTAATCTCTTCTCACCACCTTCACACTAACTGGGATGCTCTTTTTGAAGCCCCCAGCTGTGACTTTTCTTGACATATTCTAGTTAACCTCTATCATTTGTGTTCAGGACAGTTTCTTACATCCCAGAGATTTTGTTGTGGGGAAAAAAACAAGAGGTAAGGAAGCATTGATGAGAGTTGTACAACCCTATAAATGTATTCACCTTCAAGTAGACACTGCTGCTCATAGGAGAAAATCTTGTTAAGTAACAAGGCCAAAACACTTTTAAGGAATATGTGCTTGGTTATAAGCTTCTTGGAAGGAAAGGAAGCTGTGGACAGCATCTGAGTGTCAGATGTTCCAAAATATCCCTAAAGTACTGGGGTCATTGTGTAAACTTCAGCAAGCAACAAGCACTCCTGCAGACACACTGAAGATTCATTTTCTTACTGACAGATGTGCAATCCCTCAGATCAAGCTCAAAAGATGGAAGCAATTCTCTTGTCTCTAACAGAAAGGAAGAAAGAGAATAGGCAAATTATATTGTCATTAATTAAAGGCTTGGACTATAATTCTAGCTGTGAAGAGAAATTAAAAAGCACTGTCTTAGTAAAATAAATCACTTACAAGTGCTGCAAACCAGTATGGATAGAATACCATTCCCAATTTCACCTGTCCTCCTTCTAAGAACAAATACCAATGATTTTTAGTGTGAGACCATTTTTATTTCCAAGAAACAATACACATTGATGCCACTAAAATCACACAGAAGACACTTAACTTGTTGGTCTTGACATGGCATGTAAACTCCTGTCCCTCAAGCACAATGGGATTGCTTTGATGGTTTTTTAAAAAAAGCAATACAATATGACCTTGCAGAAATTGCAGCTGTATTGATTGGTTTGAAACCAAAGTGAAAGTAGTGTGTCAGAACTCATTACCACCACTCTCAGAGGCAGTCTGTAACACTAGAGACTGCAGTAAGCTTATGTCTGGAAAAGAAATTGAACCAGTAGTGAATGATCTGAAAACCCTTTGGTATTTGGTGCTTCTGTCAGGTGTAGGTGTTAGTATTTTTAGCACCTCTTCTCAGGCCTTTCTAATGGGAGGTAGTTACAACCATATGGGTGCACAGCCTCACTATTCAGAGAAAGGCTGCATATGTCCCTGTTGTGGTGATACAATTATAATAGCCTCTGGGCCAGAATAAATGGAAATGTACACAGAAGATCTCTTGCAGTGTCTTGCAGTCCAAGGTTTGTAGATTTGTGTGGCCTCCACACCAAGTTGCTTTAGCTTTCCACTGTTGTTTGCTAAAGAAAACCCAACAAAACCAAAACAAACACCACCACCTCCCAACAAACCCTACTCCAAGTGTAGGGTTTTCTCCTGGACTTTCCTAGAAAGCATTTCAGGATCTGTGGGATACACCTTCAGTTGTTATAAACAGCCACAGTTCCCTCAAAGCCAGCAAAGCTGCTCAGGATTACTCAGGAGCTGAAGGCTTAGCACCAGCCTTATATAAAACATATGCACATTAAAACATGTATGCAGCAGCTGGGTGCCTGGAGTGCCCTAACCTGACACCTGTGAGGGTTTAGTTTTTGTTATGTCTCATCTCTCTCTCACAATTTTCACCACCTGCATCTTAGCAGTGTTCAGATACTCACCCTGAAAAAGAATCAACAGCTGGCAGGGTTTTAGGGCATGCCTAAGTCTATGTGGTGGCCTTCTCACCCATGTGTTCTACAGGTCTGTCTAATTCTAAAACCACCAATACATAACTCCACAGGACTCAGCAGTTTTGCAGCAGTTTAATCTCCTTTTCAGACATTCAGATAAACACAGCTGATGCAGACTAATAGCTTTTATCTGCATGTCAGGCAAGGGAAAACTGAACCACATGAAACTAAACTATCTGCTCCCTCCTCACTTTAGCCTTATAAATGTAACTGTAAGAAGCCTATTTTCTATCATTTCTCTGGTATGGATATATCCCTCATAACCCTGAAAGTGCTCCCTCATCAGTTTAAGACAAACATACTTAAGAAACCAGCAGAAAATTCAATAGACAATAAAGTATCTGGTCTGCAGGCAAGCCATGCTGAGCATTTGACACAACTGGGCTAGAAATGGTTGTTGTCACACTCAGATGAACTCAAGCATCTGCTAAGACTTGGAGCACGTGTGGGTCAAGCCCCATACCTGGCTTATCTGGCCACAAAAGGCTAGGTGTTTGCTTTTTGAGAGTCCTGTCTAGAACCTGCTGCCAGATGTGAAGCCTGACTTTTTGAGGTTATGAAGGGTCTCAGTTCATTCCAGTGCCAGTGGACACTAAGAAGACCCAGCACCCTTGACATTTGAAAGGCTCAGTTGAATGCCAGAACTTACATATTAAAAGCAGGAATAAAAGCAAATTCTGCTGCTGCATCTAGAAAGCAAGCTCCTGGCAGTGTGCTCTGGTACACAAAAGGAAAGACACAGCAGTCCAGGCAAGGTCCTTCATTCTGTTTTGATAACACTCTGTGGCAGAAGGAATCTGCCCTGAGTGCTCTGCTTTGATTTCCAAGACTCAGCAAAGACCTCTTGTTTTTCAGGCCAGGCTTTCCTCTCTCCAAGCAACACGGCTGCACGCTTCTGCTAAAGACTCATCTTCAGGCCATTTCAAGGGCTCCAAGGAATTTCAAGAAGACCAAGATGGTAAATGCTACTGCCACAGGAAGGCAAGCAGAACACCTTCAGGAGACAGCTCATGCCCAGAAACAAGATCAAACTCCATCCAGGAATTTGCAGAGTCCTTTGAAAAGCAATTGCATCTGAAAAGCAAACGCTCTGTTTCTTTGGTAGGTAACAACCAACTTAAGATCACTGCAGAAGGAAAAATCCCAACAAACCAACAAGCAGAGCAACTTTATCTCCACTGCAATTGCTGTGGCTTTGCTAGGGGAAGAGCACAAATAAACTTGAATTAGAATTTCCCAGATGATCTGGTCCTTACAGTAGCACAAAGAAGGTTCAAGTAGTAATATCATTAATATGAGAATTCTTGAAGCAATGTTACAATCTAGACTTATTCTAAACTGTGTATCTTGAAAATGAGACACCACACTGGCTGTGGCAATGATTTCAGAGATTTCTACTGTTCTGCCAACAAAATGTGGCAATATGGAGTGAGGTTTGCTTCACTTTTACCATAAGACCCAGCTCTATTTTCACTGCTGCCGCCTCAGTTGAACCATGCACAGTGTTATCTGTAAGACTGCCAGACACTGTGGGGTTTGAGAGGCTTGCCCCCTGGGACTCCATCCATCTGTTTTTTTCCAATGTCACCACACAGCTGCAGTAGCAGCCACTAGTATAAGTGGCTGAACATATTTTCACTGTAAGGGCATGCAGCCAGCAGGGGATTCTCCCCCCATTTCATCCTCCTCTTCTCCCTGTTGTTCTGTTCTGAGGCTTAAATAACACTTTACGTTAGCTCCAAATAGCAACCAAAGAAAGCATCTTTTTTTTTCAGTTTGTTGACACACAGTTTGTATGGAGAAATAATTTTCAGCTCTTTTTCCAGACTTTCTGTGCAGCTACAAGAGAGAAGCAGAATCATTATGTGATCTGGCCCACAATTATAGGACTTGCATGCCCAGTCCTCTAAGAACATGCAGAATGATGGTGATGACAACTTTCTTATGCCACTGTTAAAATTTTAAGTGCATTCTCTAATCTTCTTTTTCCCCTTTAGGATCTGCTCAGAATTTATTTCCTCTGGAACTTCACAATGCCTTATGTGCCAGCCCTCATCAGTGATTGCCTGGGTTATCATTTATCATTTCTCAATCTTGCCTGTGGCTAGAAAGCCTGTGAGTGTGTAATAATAGTACAATAGGTATAGTGGGCATCATACACTAAATATGGCTTCAGTTCCAGCTAAAACATGGATTCTGGTACCGCTCTGTAACCTGCAGTGAGGTGGGCTGGCCTGTGGTTTAATCCACCTTTTGAATAGACCAAACGGTTGTCATTCCCTCAGTCACCACTGAAATCTGGGAGATATCAAGGGCTTGACAGTCTCAAAGAACTAAGTGATAGGTGGTAGAGATCTGAAAGGAAATCTGGGAGTGGACTTAAACTTCTATCTCCAAATGGAGTGGGCTTTTTGCATTCAGAACTCTGGGCTTACAATTCAAACAACCATGACCACACAGGTTAAAAGAAAAGTGGAGGAAAGGCAATCCTATTTCATCTCCTTCCCAGTATATTGCTTTCCTCTTATAAATGTGGCTTTGAGGACACTTTATGTGCTTCAGCAGTTGTTTTCAGTGAGGTGTTTGGAGCTAACACTGAACAGCCTTCAGGCACATAGAGATGGATCCTGTGAAAGGACAGACACATGGAATCTGGGCTGAAATCTCAGAGCCTCTCCCTTTTTCCCTCCTGTCTTCTCTTCCCATCAAGTCCTCCAAGCAGGTGACATTCCTACCATACACAGAGTATAATCAAAAAAATATTGTCTCTTGCTGAGTTTTAGGCTGACTGCCTGGGGGCCTTCAGTTTTAGCCTATCATGTTTAAACTGATTTTGCTGAGGTAGGTGACTGGAATATTTTATTGTACATTGCCAATAAAACAAAATACTGAGGATTTTTTGTTCATGTGGGACTTGCTTTTAATTCCCTGCTATTTTTTCTCCTGCCTTTTAGCAACCTGAAGGTATGAAGGAGAGAAAAGAAAGAGAAAGACTGCATTCAAGAAAAAGCAAGTCTCACAAGAGAACAGAAGAGAAATCAGAGCCAAGGAGAGAGCCAGAAGAAGACGAAGAAGGTTCAGAAGTTGTATCTTCCAAACACAACGAACAGTTTCTATCACAAGCAAGCATTGAGAAAGGCTATTTACTCTCAGGCAGTTAGAATACATTGAGATAATGAATTTTAACTCTCCCCCTGAAGAGCAGAGGGAACATTTTCACTCTGTTTTGACTAGAAGAAGCCTGTTAGCTAGAATAAACCCTAACCTTTGAAAGAAAAGTAAAATTCAGCTGCATTGTTGACACCATGCTACTACCTTCTTGTCTTTACTTTTGACATGAGGAATGTGACCTTTGTCACAGGAGAAGTGTTTCTGTAGCAAGATCCAAGTTTGCAATCAACCAATGTAAGAGGGTTTCTGGCATATTAAGCATTGTGGCAGGACAGTGGCAGGTGTGCTCACTTAAGAGGAAAGCATGTATGTGTTACAGAGCTGTGCAAAGTCATCCAAAGCCTTATGTTTGTTTTAGTTGAAAACAAGCTAATTAGTAAACTTGGGAAGGAAAAAGTACACATAAATGGCTACCTGCTTCCTGGACTTGACATTCACTTAGAGTTTTCTTGGAAACAGGTGTCATTTTGCTTTGACAATCTCCTGCTCCAAATTTACACAAAGAATAGAAAAGCCCACATGTTCTCTTCTACACCTCCCTGATGTCTCCCTTCTCTCTATTTTCCCTAGCACTGTGCAATCTGACTTCTGTTTCTCTGACATCCACCAGCCCTCTCCCATGCCCTCAGTTCCATTTCCCCAGCCACACAACTAGCTCTGGCTCCCAACTTGAACCTCATCATCTTGCTTCTTTTGTGGCCTCTCCATTTACTACTCTATAGCTCTCCCTCATAGCTACCAGCCTCTTTTGCTGCTTCTCTAGTTCTGCCTCATCAAAACTTGAGCCTTGTTGAAAGCTCTCCAGCAAAATCAGAGATGTTCCAGCTCCCATACTTCTACATAATATGTTTAAGGGATTACCACACATTGAGGGTGAGGCATCACAACCCTATCCTTCTTTCCCTTTCCTAGAACTAGGGCTGTACCAAGGGAATGTGAACTGGTTCTGTCTATGGCAAGCAGGATTTAGGAGAATTCTGCTTCCTCTAGCTGAAGATCTCCTGAACTCAGGGGTAAATCTCAGCAATGCTAACGATTTCCTTCTAAGCAGAGGAAATCCACCTCCACATGCTCATAAACATATACACACCCCCACAACCCCCCCAGCAGAGAAGAACCCTGTCCTCTTTGGGAATAATTTCCCAAAGGCCTAGTGTAGAGGAAGACTACTTTCAATAATAGAGAAGAGTGCAGACTAATGAAGTCATGAGCAGAAGTCAAAGCCTGTTGGGTATTATTCCTGTGATTTTCTGCAATTAACAAAGATCTTACTATTTTACTTTAAACCCTTCATTTGAACATTCAACATTTTAAAAGCTTAGGTCATCCTTGAAGCTTTGTAACACTTATCTCCATTAAAGGATTGGTTTTCTTTTTAAGTAGGTCTTTGGAGGATAGGTAAGAAAGCAACCAAACCCTTTGCTGCTGCTTGTAAATTGCTTCTTGCCTGCTAACATAGATTATAAATTAATAAATCAAACTGAAAAAGTTGTTCCTATGCATAGTTCCTGTCTTCCCCAGTCTGGATTGGATTTTCATGAAGCTCTTCTCTCAGTCAAAACTTCCACACAGATGGCTTTCCTTTTACAGCCATGATTTGAAGACTGCATTAAATAGACCTGGATAGAAAGGAACACAACCAACTATGCCCAAGTTCCTCATATAAAACCTCTCACATCCACCCTTTCATGTAGCAGTCTGCTTTTACATCTCCTGAGAGCTGAATGCTGTGGCTGCACCAGCTTTACCTGGAGTTCAGAGCATCAGCCTCTTCCTCCTGTTTTCCAGCCAGGCTGACTCAATAAACCCAGCTGTGTCCCAGCAGAATTTGCAAAAAGCTTGTGTTCCTGAGACTAACATGCTGGTTGTACACCACATCTGAGGAAAAGAAAACACCAAGAAGAGCTACAATAGAAAGCATACATGTGCCTGGCTCCAACTTGCTGTTTACCATCACCATACCTAAAGGGGGCTTATAATAAAGAGGGAGAGAGACTCTTTACCTGAGTAGAAAGCAATAGGACAAGGGGGAATGGTTTCAAACTGAAGGAGGGGAGATTTAGATTGGATCTTGGGAAAAAATTCTTTACTCAGAGGGTGGTTAAGGCAGTAGAATAGGTTGCTCAGGAAGGCTGTGGATGCCCCATCCCTGGCAGTATTCAAAGGCAGCTTAGATGTGGTCCTAGGAAACCTGGTCTACTGGGTCGCATCTCTGCCCATGGCAGGGGGTTGTAGCTAGATGATCTTTTAGGTTCCTTCCAACCCAGGCTATTCTGTGAATCTATGAACCATCAAAACACAGGCAAGCCTCACTGCCACTGAGGCAATCTAGCCAGTCTGCATGCAAACAGCTTCCACTTTTATGACTGAAGCCCATCTCTCAAATGGGAGAATCTGTAAATGTTTGTGTCCTTTCTGAACTGGACCCTCAGACCTGTGGTATGACTCTGGAAACAGCAGCTTTCAAATAATGTCCTCAACATTGCCCTCCTTAAATCACTTCAAAGAGGTTTGCTCAAAAGTGTGTTTTCATGCTTCATATCATGCCTGTTTGGCCCAACATCCCTTTCCAGTTTAGTCCCATCTAGTCTGACACAATAGTATTACTTAGAAAGACTCCCACAGTGGGGGAGCTATTGAGGGCTGATGGGACTCAGAGGCCCACAAAGGGCATTTTAAACTTGCTGAGTCTCTCAGGTGGGAGACCACAGTCTGGTAAAATACTGATCTGTGTGGATCCTTCCCAGCCCTTCAAGCTGACTAGATAGTGCTCCTGTGGGAGGTTAGGGTGTGGGTACATATAAGCATTGCAAGAGCAAGTTCTAGTTATAATCTGGTGTTTTCTGAGAGGGCTAAGAAGAGAATGTCAAGTGTGGCTACTTCATCTTTTAAGTGGCCATTCCCAAACCAAAATATTTATGCTTCCATGCCTCTGAGGTATTGTTTAATTACAGCATGGTTGTGAGGATGGATTAGATTTTGGGTACCTGTTAACATATCATATATTAGCATATGAAATTTCAGACCCCACAAAAGGCAAAATGAAGCAACACCTATATTTATGTATATGCTTGCAACAATCCTTTCTAGGAAAAGAAATGGGAAATATCTAAATGCATAAATAAAACAAAACAACTATGGTGTACAACTGAACAGGAATATAAGAGCCATTTAAAAGGAAATAATATTAAATCTGAAAAAATAAAAATGTTAATCTGTACTTTTTTGTTCTTTGGCACAAAAGAAGGTATTTGGGTAAGCCAGCCCTGGCTCTGAATGCCTTCAGTGTATATGTGAATAGTATAAAATCACATAGAGATATAATCAAACCTCATAACCAAAATCATTCACAGAGAAATGAATCATAATCATGAGACCTCAAGTTTATACAGCCATCTGCCAAAACCACTGAAAACAAACAAGTCTTGAAATGTGTCCAGAAGTATATTGCAGCCAGAATCTAGTCATTCAATGAGAGAAATAAATACTGAAATCCAACAAAGTTCATAGATAATGCTGTGCCTGCAGCTGTTGTGCCAGATCTTTCAGTATCTGTGTGTGAACAAATGCTAAAATAAACCCACTCAGCGTAGAAAAGATTGCTCAGAGGGTGTTGATTTTAATTTACTCTGTTGGTTTAGATTAGATTTACAGACAATATTCCTCCTAGCAGGAGAATCCTTCTGAATCCTAGCCCAGCCTTTACTGTACTCTGGAGAAAGATAACTTCACTCAGCTGTGTCTTGTCTCTGAGGCCAGACAAAAAATAGGAGAAAGAAGTGATTCAGAGACCATCAAAGAATAATACTCTGTCATATCTGATGCATTCTTGTCCTTCTTATATGTTTGCTAAAATGTTTTATTTCATGCAATTTCTAAACTGATTGATAGGGTTTTGCTGTCTTGAGGAGACCCACCATAACTTGGGATAGTTACAGATTTTCATCAAAAAGCTGATGGAATATATCAGCTACACCTCTCAGAATTCCAGGGAAATAACAGGAATTCCTGGGTTAAAATCCTGTTTTCCAGTGCTCTTTTCCATTTATTTTTTCCAGCATATTCAGAAGTGGCTGCTGCAGAAACTAATCTGATCAACATATCGTGTCCAGGTGCTTCTGTAAAGTCCATGACAGGATCTTGTCATCCATGATGAAGAAGGGTTCTTTAGGACTACAGAGGGGAAATATTCAAGGCTAGACTCCAGTTACAGAAGAAGTAAGAGAAAAAAAATTCACTTGGTGAGTTGATGCTTTTTTATAGAGTCCAGAGACAAAATGTGAAAATAAACCCAAACTCCTAACTTCTTCTCCCTGTGTGTGTCATAGCAACATGTCAGTGTTTAAGGAACAGGTCAAATTGTTTTTACAATTCTATGGACAGTGTAAACAAACCTTACACATTTGCAACAAAATACACTTTAAAAAGTTACTTACTTACCATCATTAAAAGGCTAGATAGAGTTTGGAGGCATTTTCCAGCAGAGGGAGTCTGTTGATACAGAATGAGAACCTGCACTGTAGTCTGCTGCAAGTTTGAGATTAATTTCATTGCCAGTAGGAGATAACACCAAAAAAACAAACCCAAAAGTGAGAGCACAGGACTGTATGGTCAGGGCTGTATTGTTCATATATGACTTCTGTTAATATGAAGGAAAACACTGTACTCTGAAACCCATAGCAGAGTCTAGTCTGGTATGAGAGGCTGCAGTATCTACCCCTGATCTGACTGTGGAGACCCTATATTGATGAATCACTAGTTGACAGTTCCTTGCTGCACACATTTCCCAAACTGTCCCTCTCCTCTGCCATCCATTTCCAGGGTGCAGTTCACAGTCCTCCCCTTTAACTTGTTGCAGAGCTGCTGGTGTAGCCCTGGCTACTCCCACACACAAACACACTGAATGCCCAGGCTGGAGGGAAGGGATGAGCAGCAACCTCTGCAGACTGATGGACGTCTCCATGGCTGCTGCTTTCCTTGGCTTTAACAGGTGACCAAAGCCAGAGACAGCTCACCCACCTCCTGCCCAGGGCACTGCTCCTCCTCTACATCCAGCCAAGCTTCTCTTCACCTCTGTGGCTGCCCTGGGGTTTGGCAGCTTTCACCCTGTACACAGACACCAAGGTGGGCTGTCTGCCCACACTTCTCTGGAACTTTCCTCAGAGACTTGCCTGTACCTGGTGAGCTGCTCCTGTGGGCCAAAATGTTCCTATCATCACTAAGGGATCCACTGCTCCCAGTATTTCAATGTTCAATACATGAAAGCTTTTGGGAAGCTCTCCCCTCATCCTTGCTATAGGAAAACTAATATATTTCTTGCCTCAGGTTTATTCTGACAGAAATAATTACATGTGATACCAAGAGTTTCTCAGTGAGAAAAAGCAATAGCATTTTTTTCTTATAAGCAGCACATGTTATTCTATAAACATAAATGCACAAAGATTAAACAAAGCCTTTGCTTTTAACAACAATTTAAAAGGTGTATTTTCCTTCCAGGATGTGCAAGCGACACTTAGCAGGTCTATGCAGACTTTCATGAATAGTTTCATGACTCTTCTTTACTTGCCAGGTGTGCAGATTGACTTTTCAAAACCAGATCTCACACTGCCTTAACTACCAAAAGCATCTTCATTCTTCCTGTTCTCCTGGGTCACCCAGAAAACAAACCAACCCACAACCAAGAAACAAACAACCAAACCATCACAAGCACTTTTCATATGCAACGTAGTAAGCTATATTGTAAAAAAACATCTTTCAAAACATCTTCATTCATCAAACACAACCTCTGCTCTCCAACAGTCCCTAAAGAAGTGAGGCAAAGAGCACATCCACTCACATTTCAACCAGTCCAGCTCAGAGTCTGACCTGTGCGAGGAGCTTTGTGCTGCTTCCCTGGGCTGCCAACTGTGACTGTGAAGGAGAGGGACATACTTGTGTCAGGCAGCTTTGCTCTGAGGGTACCTCTGGCTGTGGGACAGAAATAAGCTGCTGAGGAGCAGCAGGGAGTCTTAAACCACTTAATGTGAGTTACAGCCCTCAGCCTGTCACTATTATTTCAGAAGAAATCTGGAGATGTAAAGCCATGCTGCACTTCACTCTTCAAATACACACAAACATACTAACTCCAGGGGGACTACTCATGTTTGTGACATGAAGCACGAATGAATATGTTGGCAAGAGCAGTTCCTATGTTCTTTCAAACAAAGAAATACATTTGCTCATAAAGAAAAAGGAGGTAAACCCCCTGAATTTCTTAAAAGAGTTGAAGTAAGCCACAGGAATGGCAAAACAAAGCTGACAGTAGTTTTTTGCCTTTCTTTTTTCAACTGAAGGATAATATTCTGGCTTGGAACTTCAGCAGGAGACCCAGGAAAAGACATCACCCTCTTTCTCTTTTACACCAATCACTGGCCATAATTGGCCATTTCATTTGTTTTGTGCCTGTTCAGCAAGGTACCAAATAACTATTAGATGTTTGTAGCTCAGCATCTCCCAGAGAAGCGTGCTGTACTGCAAGTTTTCTGTCCACCACTCCCCCTGCCTGGCCACAAACTATTATTTTTCAAGCTGTTCCCAGGTTTCTCTGCTTTCCCTTAACTGTCTTGATCTGAAACAGCCTTCTCCTTGTCATTCCACTGTTTCCCTACCACACAGGCTACTCCTAAAAAGCTGCTTAGCTGACTGCCTGTGATCCCATTGCGTCCAACATCACCCCATGAGTTCAAACTAGCACTCAAGTGTGCCTGTCTTTGTAAGTCATCTGTGCCAGTACATACTAACACATGACAGCAGTTTGGATGCTGTGGGAAGCCTGGCATAGAAGCAGGACCATGTGGGAGCCAGAGCTATGAAGTAACCTTACCTACCCTGGCAGCACCAGGCAGGCTGCTGGATTAAAGCAAAGGGGAGGAAGAGCTGAGAGAGTTAATGCTGAAGCAGTGGCACAGCTGTGGCTTGGCAGCTGCCTAGGGAGCAGGGTCAGTGAGGTCAGGGATAAGGAGCTCAGCCTGATCTTTTGGGCCATCTGATTAGGATGTCCCTGGGGAGGAGTGTTATGGAAACAGCCCTGAGCTGCCTTTGAGAGGGAGATGGTTTGTAAGAAGTGTTTCCTGTTGATGGCAAGGACCTGGGGTGGAGGTGCTGTAAATTTGGGTGCTTTGGAAGGGCAAAGATTTAGTAAGCAACAGCCAGGGTGCAGACTGAAGGATCTAGTTCTCAGGTTTGAGACAGGACATGTGGCCCTGCCTGTGAGGACATGGATGGGGAGGACAGCCACCAAAAAAGAGAATTCATTTGTCTGCAGGGAATATTGCACCTAGACTCAGAGTCTTGGTGACACCTGAGTAGATGGCTTCCTTACTAGTGCTTTTTCTGTCTCATGTCTGTGAAGGGGTATGTGTAGGGAGACTTTTTGCAACAGAACTTTTTTGGCCCTGGTGTCCTGTGGAATGAAGACTGGTACTTGCTGTGCTGCTGGAGAGCTGGAGGAAAGGGTCTCAGAAGGCAATGCCCATGCAGCATCACCAGCTTTCTGACCTCCCTATCCCACCATGCTCACCTACTACAGTTGTGCTCCTGCTCTTGCTTTCCCCTTTTCCTCTGAAACAGTATTGTTTTCCTCTTTCTCCCTAGGCTGGGCTACAGATGATTCTTTTCATGTCACTGCTCAACCAGCCAGTTTTCTTGTCCTGTTCTTTCTGCCTTGTGTCTCTGTTCAGAGGGTTGTTCACCCTGGTGTTCTCCCCCTGGCTAGCCCTCTCTCCTGACTCACTCGAGGTATGTGCTGAACACAGCAAGTGAGTCAGAGAGAGACAGAAACAAAATTAACAAAACAATGAGGAAGATGAAGTTGTATCATAAAAAAAAAATAAATAACAAAATGAAAGACCACCCCTAGCTTTACAAATTTAAACTCTCAAAATCTGAACAAATCCTGACCTCACACTGCCTTTGGAATTGCAGTTCAGCCTCCTTTTCCTTCCCTTCCCCCATGCAATGTGTATTATGTGACAGGATTTAATCATTTGACTGCATACTATTTTTCCCACAGGACTAGTGCCTCATTTAGTATAAAGGCAGGACAGTGTCTGGGAATGAAGCTGGTTTCCACATTTCCTGGACTAAATGTGCAACCAGGAGCCCCATTTATCACTGCACAGCCCAGACTGTGTTCTGAATTCAGAGGTTTTCTGGGGTAGCTGTCCTGCAGCCTCTGAATATTTACACACATTATTATCACCATAGTGTGCATTAAAGGTGAGAAGTTAACTATTTTCAGGGAACTGGAAACTTTTTATTATGATTTGCTGCACCTTTTTGAATACTCCTGTGGGCCTGACATTTGTTCAGAACATTTTATACTTTAACTGCTCCAGCAGACTTCATTTGCTGCTCTGAGTGCTTGGTGCTTCTATAAATCTATAATCCAGCCATCTCCTACCAGGTGCCCCAAAATAAAACCCATCAGCCAAACACAGACATGCAGGTAACTCATCTAGAAATAACCAAGGAGCCTCATGAAGGCAGGGAGAGTTTCTAGTTCTTATAGCTCCTGTTTCTCTCTTCAACTAGCAGATCATTCCCTGTTTTCCCACAGCCCTTTGCCTTAGATTTCCATGTCCCAGTTTTCATGAGAACTGATAAACTAGGATGTGAGTTGGTGTTTGACCCCGAGTGAGTTCACCAAATGAGCTCTCTGCTGCCTGACACTACTGAGAAGTTATGTTGTTGTAGATTGGTTCCTCTGATCTGTTGCTGAGACCACCCTTCACCAAAATCTGGCAGGCTAGTGCATGTCATTCTCCTCAGCATGAATGATCTCTTGCTTTCTTGTGTGAAACTTGCTGCATGAGCTGAAGTGTAGTACAAAGAAATGCCATTCCACATTTCAAACTTCTGTGATGGCATTTACACATTTGATTAATATGTGGCAGTTTGGTGGCATTTGATTAAAAATCATCTCAGCTCCCATTCAGCTGATAGATGATGTGATGAGAAAAAGGAAAGATTCTTCCTCTGCCATGTGGGGACAGGGATCATCTTTTTTTATATGCATTTGCACTGAAGCTGAGCTTACCTGCACAGCTTTCAGTGTCAAGGCATATATACATTTTGCTACTATATTCTATATATATATATATATATATGATTGTTTCAGGTATTGCACCTGCAGTCATTGCAGTCCCTCTCTTAATGCAGATAGGAGTAAGATGAGTTATTTGTACTTTTTTTGTCCATGATTATTTTTGGTGTTCTTCTAGATGAAAGACTTTCATGAGGGATTACATTTTTATGTGTTAGGAGTCAGCTTGACTCCTACAGGGTTTCTGGGATGCTAAGTGGACTTTTTGATGTTGGAGACACTAATCATTACTTAGAATCACATTTAAGTAATCTTAAGTGTGTATGGAATTGAGGAATCCCAGGAAGTGATTTCTGCTCCAGTGCCAAGGCAAACACATCAAAGCAGTGGTAAATAGATGGAGTAATTACATTATCAGTTTCCATGAGTGATTTAGCTCTGTCTAGCAGAAAACTCTTCTGCAATAGAATATCCATTAAGTAGGAATACATGCCATTAAGTGAGATGCATTCTGCCATCTCAGAACAATTGCCAAAGAAGTCACTCGGACCAGGAAAGGGAAGCAGCTGCCACAGAGGCTGGGTTTTTGAAACACAGTTTACAGGTCCTTCTGGAAAGTATGAATTGCCTTTTTCTCTGTACTTATTACATCGCCCAACCTGCAAAGACATCTGCTTGCCAGATGCTGAAGGGTGTTTTCTGGAGTATTATTCATCTAATGGTGAAAGTGTCACTATATGCTAAAGAGACAGGCACAGACAGAGCTGTCTGAGAGGATAGTTGAGGGTACAAAGTGTCAAATAGAAATGCACTATTGATCTAAGTTTTCATGTTTATATGGAGCTAACTTCATCCACAAATTTCCAAAAACAAAAGCAGAAAGCTTACATTAGGGGGCTTAGGGAGGTCTCAGAATTTAGTTCAAGTTATGACTAGCTGATGGGGAAAGTCACCTCGACTTCATTATTCCAACAGCCACAGGAGAGGTTGGAGCCACAAGAGCTTGATGCTGACAGGGGTGGACTGGGTCAGGGAGGCTTCTAGTGTAGTTTAAGTAGAGCTTCCCAACCTGATTATCACAACTTCTTGGCAAATACCTCAAAGGAGGATTTTTCCACGTGTAAGATTTGAGGATTTCATTGGTGTTCTCTGCTGGTTAATGTAACAGAGGTGGTGCAGTATATGATGCCTTTCATTATACTGCGAACGGTTCAGTAATGTCACTAATACTGTTTAGTACAGCATGACAGTTGCAAATAGAACTGTGGCCTCATCCTTTCGATTTTATTTTTAGCAATTCTTCTTTTGGATTTAGGGCTCTGCCATACATTCCTGTGAAATTACAGGAGTCACAGCCACGGGTGCTCATTTTCGTGGAGAAAACCACAGGGGGAGGAGAATTTCATTTTTAAAAAACCCCAAAACAAATCAAAAACCAAGCCTCTGTTACATACAGCTATCAAAGAAGGGCTTGTGTGTCAGAAAGTCTCTCCACTGTATATACTTTTCCTATCCTGCACGGGCTAGAGAGAACCTCTACCCCCGGCCGTGAGCCCTGTCGCTATCCCTGCCCGTCCCGGCTGCTTTCCCTGGAGACAGAGGCAAGAGCCACTGGGTAGCGCCGAATCCCGCGGAAGCCACTCTTCCCCCAAGCCCCTTTTATTCGGCTCTGCCCTGAGTCCTCCCCGGCCAAGCGGGGAGGAAACCTCCCGCCCCCCGGGGGGCCGCGACGGGAGGAACATCTGGGGCTGCCGCGCCGCCAACATCTGGGGCGGCCCCGGCGCATCCCCCGGCGGCTGCAGCTGGAGGGTCCCGCGGGGCTCGCCCTGGCCGGCAGAGAAACCCCTCGGAGGGGGCGAGGGGAGGCGGAGGAGGAGGCTGCGAGGCAGCAGGGCGGCACAGGTAAGGGCAGCAAGGCTGTCTTCAGCCCTGGGTGCGGGAAAGGAGGGAGGTGTCCCCCGTGCAGAGCTGGCAGCGCNTCGGTACTCCCGGGTGGAAGGATAGCAACTACTCCATGTTTGCCTGAACTCCGTCCAGGGAGGGTCGAACTCCTGACAGGACTTTTAAATCAGAAATAGCTTTCGCAGAGGATGTAGCGTCCCACTATCACCGGAGCCCTTTGCAGACATCTGGAGTGTTTTACCCCATGTGCGAGCTTGTGCAGCAGTGGTTCGGAACGGTTAAACAAAGGGGGGATTAAGCCTTAGGAATGTAAATAAAAAATTCGGGTTTGCTTTAAGTTTCTTGCGCTATTTTTTCCCCTCCCTCCTTCTTAGATGTCTCAAATGGAGATGTACAAACGTGGATTTCCAGCCAAAATCAAGAGAATTTAAATGAAGCCATGACTGCTTACTATATGAGAGAAACCCTAAAATTAGATTATCGCAGCCTCTCTATCCTATTTCAAAGCAGAATAACCCTCGGAAAAACGCTTTCAGTCCCTACATGTGTTCCATTTTGTTTCAATTTTCAAGCAATAAATCCTTTTCTGCTCTCCTAATAACACTTAATACTTGACATGGTATCAAGCATTTCATTACTTTTCTGATGAGAGGCTTATCGAAATTTCAGGGCTTAGGAAATGAAGTACTTAAAGTATTTATATGTCTTCAGTGTTAAATGGAATATTTGATGAGTATTATCTATTTCTATACCTAGGACTTGTGATTTTACATTTTAGATGTAAATTCATCATTGATTCTGGAGTTACCCTCTCAAAGTTTGCTCAGGTATCTTTCACCACTTTTCAGGGTTACTTACATGGATTTTTCTTCTATTTTTCTCTTTACAAATGGAGCTAGGCAAACCAACTAGATTTCTCTCAGTTGTAGAGAGTGTGGGTAGAAATAACTGCTGGAAAAGAAAAGTCAAATGAACCTTGAGGAGTGGCTTGAATAATTATGCTTGTGTTTAGGCAAACTGCTCTGTTTACTCTCTTCTTGCCCACCAAATCTGCCAGGAAATATCGTTTTCCTCACTGCTGCAAATGGCCAGTACATCACCAGAAAAATGAGCACCTTGTTTCCAGTCTGAAGATGTACATGAATCAAGACCTGTCAGTGTCAAAACTCTTGTCAGCTAGCTCCTACTCTGTTTCTTAGAGGTGATCAAATACCTTCATGCTTGTTTGCAGTCATCAGCTGTTGTCATTTGGATTCTCTCTTCTTAGCTATGAGCAAGGAAAGTTCCTAAAGCCAGGGATCCATAAATAATTAAACATTGGTTTTGAAATATCTTAATTTCTACTAGAGTGCCACTCTACTGTGGCATTCCTGTCTTATCATGCAGCTTGAGCCAGACCTTGAGTTCTGGCACAGCTTTTTGCTCCAGAAGATGAAAAGGAGACTTATTCCTTTCTAATCAGTTTATGCCTAAATCAGGGCCTGCTATAATATTTTGATGTTATCTGAGCAAAAATTCCTAAAACTCCTGCTCCACATGACCTTGCACTTGAGATATCTCTAAGATACAGAATGTAGCATCTGTAACACCAGTGGTTTGGGGAGAGGATACAGCCCCTTGCTGCAGCTGCTAGTCTGGTTGAATCACAAAGCTCCTACTCCATAGCATTGCTTTTACTCCCTCCTTTATTTCAAGCATCTGAAGGGCAGCAGGAACTGAAGCCACTGCTGCTGTAGCCTTGCATTATGAAGGGTGCTTCAGTTTCTGCTAATGCTGCATTAGCACTAGTTGGTTCCCATTTAGTATGAGGTGGTCCTGGGAAGAGGAAACTCCTGGTTCTCTGATGCATTTTGGTTTTTCTATTTGGGCTAGCTCAGACAACCATTATCAGTGTTACAGATTGCATTGCCAACACTCCCATTTATTCATTAGTGGCTTACTCCCTTTTCTGATGCACACAGCTTTCTGCTGCTGACAATGTTTCCCCCAAGCCATAGCTGGTCGAGGCAGTGCACCCTTGTGACAAGCAGAACATCAAACACCTTGATCTCAACAGACAAGGCTTGCAGACAAAACTTCCAAGTAGAAAGGCAAGTTAGCCAAGGCAAATCTCTGGGTGCAAATCTCACCTGCTCTGTTGTATGCCTTTATGGAAATTACTGACAAAACCATTTTTTTCCTTTTTTCCCCCCCTTTTTTGGGTTGTTGGGGTTTTTTTCCCCCCCTTCTTAGCACAGTGTTGTAAGCCTGAAGCACTCATAGCATTGGCTACAGCATCCAACACCATGAGATTTGAACCTTTATTTTGAATCACTTTGTCTCCTAGCTAAGAGCCTTGAGGGCTCTCACTACCTAACTGTACTCCACAGACAGACAGCATGGCTGAAAGTTACCAGTCACCTAATCAAATAACTTCAGGAAACAGAGATTCAAGAACAAGTGTCTGGATGTCAGTAGAATGAGAAGCCAAATCACAGCATGGTGTCCCACTAGAAGGCAATGTTCTGGATGCATGTGTCCCTGGTTTCCAGGCTTCTCCCTAGAAGGAGACAGAAGTTCGGCTTTTAAAAGTGTCACCTGCTTGTGGCCCAGGTATGAACTCTTATGAGCCTCACATTGCCTAACTGTGCTGGTTTGCAACTTTTTGGCAAGAAAACTGTCCTTTCTGTGAAGACCAGCAGGGACATATCAATGCTCTTGCCTTTGCTGAGATGAGCTCCCTTCCTATTTTTGTTAACTCGAGATTATGCTTAAGATGAAAGCTTACTGGTGTCCACAGCACAGCATGACAACTCCACTTACCATAGTTTGTTGATGTTTGGTGATTCTTTTGAACAGTCTTCTCTGCAGTATTCCAGTTTCTCATTCAAAGGCCTTAGTCACCCCAGTATCTGGTACTGTATGTAACAAGGAGAAATCTAAATGCCTTTTCTGCACGGTCCCTGCTAGACACAGTAAGGGAGCAGCCCTTGCAACCAAAGAATTAGAACTCATATTGAGGTCAGCAAGCCCTGGCTTCCACCCCTGAAGATCTGTCTTTCTCCAAGAACAGAATTCCTCACTTTTTGGTTTCAGACCTGCCTTTCCTGCAGGAGGAAAATAGCATTTTAGGTCATTGAAACATTGAGTACTGTCAGTAAAGACACATGGTTTTTGGTTGTGTCTTCTTGTTTTCAAGAAGTATTTGCAAACACCAGTAACAATTGCAGGAACTTCTAGCAGTCTGTAAAGTTCTCTCTAAGTGCCAAATTCAGGATCTGTCACAGCCCAGGTGGTCACTAGTATTTATTGCAAATATTTGTCATAGTCCAGAGGTCCTGTTAGTTTCACTGCCTTCCTAGATGAAGGATCTAGTAAGGCCTGAGTGTATTTTTAAGACACTGTAAGGGAGGTCCATGAAAGCTGTGCTAACAGAAACCAAATCATATTTTATTTCATTCTCTTTTCAGAGCTGGGCTTTGATCTCTTAATCAACTTTTGCTAATCAAACTTTTGCTCTCTTGACATTTTCCTGGCCTGTTTATCAGGAGGCAGAGAACATGTAGATGAGCACACCTGGAGCTACAAGGTGGAGCCAGGGATTAAACCCCACATAACTGTTTTTCAGTAGGTTATCCAAGAAGCAATCTTCTTACTGGTAGTGTGACCTCTGCTTGACCATGGGCATTCAGGAATACCTAGAGTCTGAGGAGGTCATTCATTGAGGTGACTCTGACTGTTTTAAAGACAGTAAAGGGAATGGACTCCAAAAAGAGAGAGCATATAGGAGTTTCACTAGCTGGCACAATGCAGGTGAAAATCAGGAAGCACCAAGCCCTCTAGCTGAGCCCAGTCCTCGGTGAACCAGAAGGAGGAGCCAGCCTGGGATGTCAGTGGAGAGGTCCCACAGCACAGCGGCGGGGTGCTGCAGCACATCCCTCCCCCGTGCTCTTGGTCCAGCAGTGCTCAGCCACTGCTGCACACCATCAACAACTTGACCAAAGCTGCTAGTCTGAGAGGAGTCCTGCCTCTGCAGCACCTCGCTTTGAGGGCAGCAGGCTGCTGTGACCCTCTGAAGGGAAGGAAATTGCTGCTCTGTGCTGGGAGCAGCTTGAAGGTCACCCCACAGGAGGCAGTGGCTACTGACAGGCTTCTGAGGGCAGGGAATTGACTGGTGGCTGAAGCCAAATATATTCCAACAGGAGGTAGCACTCTCATACCTGCGATAGTTGACTCACATACCCATGCTATTTTACCCTTTATTCCAGACAGTGCTAGGAAATACCAGGTTTTATGGCCAATAAAAACCCCCTATGAATCTTTCACAGGAAAAAAATGACTCTTATGTATCCCATGCAGTTAGGAGATTAAGCTTGTACTTATTTGAACTTCTAGTGATCTGAAGAAAAGGCTCTGAATTGGCAAAACTGAAGACCAAAAGTTTCACATCCAGAAACTGGCAGCTGCTCTAATGTCACAAGCCAATGGCAAGATTCTTATGGCATTTGTTGTCCCTGGGTAACCCCTGGAGTTAGCCTGCATGGCTATGGGACCAGAAACAGTCAGCAGATGCACAGAGAAAGGGGAAAGAAAGCCAGAAAACTGAGGGCCATGAGAGATGAAAAAACACAGTAAGGAGAGCTCAAAGTGCTGAGAAGGACAAGTATCTGGCAAGGAGGAGTTGTTGACAGATGCAAGGCACTGAAAAGTATACAGTTCAGGTTCTGGGCTCAAACTCAGCACTATGACAGTCTGTGTCTTAGAGTTCCTTCTTTCTGAGGCCAGTATATAAATTTCTGGTCATTATCTCTCTGGGGTTTTTTGGGTTTCACCCCTGTCTTACAGGCTTGAAGATTTCATCAAGGGTTGAATTCTTCTCTTACAGACTTCAGAGCTGCATATTCATAACATTTCCTTGGTTGTGACCTGAAAATCTTTATCTCCCACTCCCTTAAGCAAAAAATATCAAGGCTGTTTTGTCATTTTTTAGCAGTTCAAGAAGTTTTGAGTCCTGCTTTCATCAGCATACACAGTACTTACTTCCAGTTTAGTTCTGAAGGACCTATAGGTGCCAGCTGAGTATTTCCTGAACACCAGAGCTATGATCTCATCTGGAAGCATGGGGCTGTAGCTGCTGAAACCCTTTTAGTCATGACATGAAATCAGTGCTGCATTCAGAGAGCAAAGTGATTACAGCAGGCATGGTTTTTCGGATCAGTGGGGCTCTCTGTGAGGTTCACAATTTAATGGCTGCAGGGTAGAAGGCACTGGTGTTGGGAATACATCTTTAGCTGCAAGTAGGAAACTTTGGTACTGATTTGTGATATTGTTTGTCTTGGACACATTCAGCTTTGCTGGATTCCAGGTTTTGGTAAAATCTGTATGATCACAGCTTGGGCACTGGTTAGAAAGTGTCTACAGATGTGTTATCTCCTTCTCTTACCTGGATGAATTGTTGTCACTGACATCATGCTGGATTCTTGAAGTTGTTATGGATAGATAAACATTATGTATCAAGTACTATCAACTCCTAATTGAACATAGGAGAGAGAAAAACCACTTGACTTTACTGTTGCAGTAAATTTGCTAATGTCAAGCCTTTGGGTTTAACCTTTTTCATCCTATGGTCTCATAGCAGAAACTAATGCATTGCAGCAGAGTGAGTTTGTGGCCTCCTAGCTTGTGTCATTTCTGGAAAAAGCCCATATTTCTGGTTGACAGTCCTCTTGAACATCCCCCAGGGCTTGATAAACACAGGAAATTGTAAGGCATACTGCTGTGGCAGGAGAATGTGCAGGAAAGGGAAGCTGTCGACTGCAGGGCTAGCTCTGGCTCAGCTACAGCTTGTGTCCCTCTCCACTGCAGGTTATGCTGCCTAAGCCCCCCACATTTTTTAAAGGGAGAAGGGTTAAAAAAAGAAGCCAAATCTGGTTCTTCAAGAAGTGATTGAGAAGCTGTTTGAGTAACCAGCTGGAATAGCTAGTTTATCCATATCACTTCCTTTGGTCCCCACTTGGGCAGCCTCAAGAGATCAGGAATCAAACCAGTAAACATTATGAAACATCCCTCCTAAAAATGTTATAAGATGTTTAAGTTAATCATGTAAGCTTGTTTCTTAGCCACCTTTCATTCTTTGGCCAGGGTAAGAGAGATAATTTTGAGGCTAAAAGCCTGCCATCCTTTTCTCCTGTCCTTCCACCTCCCATTGCACCCCTGCCTCACACCTCCCAGATCCACCTCCTGATCGTCCTGCAGGGGAGGCTCCACTTATTCTTGCTGTGTCCTCAAAGACATAGTAAAGCTTCCCAAATGGTGTGATATCACCTGCTTTCCTTACAGGCAAAATTCCTCAGTCACATCAAAACTGTGGGTGGTGGCAGCTGACTTCTAGCCTCACTGAAATAAACTCTCAGGCCTAATGAGAGAAAATTAATGAATTGGGAAGTTTAATCAGTTTAAGGCAAGCTCTGACATGATGATTTCAACTTTACTAAGGACTTAAAGTGTAATTCATGTAACATCTTGCTAAAACTGACTTTGTTTGTGGCATTCTAAAGGTCTGCCACAATGCTGACATACCTGATGTGTCTCTGTCTAGAACAATCCCACAGACAATCCCCAACTTCTTTGGGTGAACTCAACTGAAACTCAAACTGAAGTTTACACTTTCTCAACCTAATAATATTGTAGAGCAAAACATCATTTTTTTCTGATTCTATTTTATCTACATTGGATGTGCAGCAGTAGCTGCTGTATGAATCTTGTCTTTCTCTCTGTTTTGGAAGACAAAAGTAGTTTTAGGGTCTCTCAGTGGATTAAGCCAGATTTAGGGCAGAAAAATCCTGCAGTGATTAGAGCTCTAGATAATCCAGGTGAGAATTTACAGATTGAGAATTATTCTTGAAGCTTTGTATACCATGCACTACAAAACACATGAAGAGACTGTTCTTCATGTGACTCTCACTGCAGCTGTCCCCTCCC
This sequence comes from Galbula dea, assembly GCA_013399015.1. Taxonomy (NCBI): domain Eukaryota; kingdom Metazoa; phylum Chordata; class Aves; order Piciformes; family Galbulidae; genus Galbula; species Galbula dea. Next base: position 19,747 of record VWZX01011305.1, on the reverse strand, counting down.
ACAGAGGGAGGCTGTTCATAGCTTTAATTTACATTTTTAAGCCAGTCTTTCACTTTGATGTAGGCTACAGAGCAAATCTTTCCATTTGGAGTGCTGTGTGCCTGTGGTGAATAATAAAATATCTACTGAAAAACTGTCTTTCTAGTGAATGGTGCTCAGGGAGATCAGACATACAGTGAGGAAAGGCCACTCCCCATTCCTCCCCTCTTCCTTTCATTCAAAGAAGGAAAACAACTAACATGTCTGAAGAGCCAGCAAAACCTTTCAGGCCAGTAAGCTTTAGAAGAGCTAGAAATGAAGGTTTTCAAAGCAAAAGAAGTATTGCAAAGTTCAAAGCAAAGTTTAGGTGGCAGTCTAAATCTTCATCTCCTGTTAGTGCTGCCCTTTTTTGAGGCAGACAATGGCACGGTGAGTACTGTCACTGATTCACAAGCTGGTCAGACTCTTTGAACTAAAGATGTCCCAAAATAAAGAACTTTTATGGGACCTTGGAGGTTTGGTAACCTGTGAGGCTGAGCCCCTCAACTGCATCACTGGGAGCCTGACTGTGCTGTAGGTTACTCTAGAGTGAGCAAAACACAGGCATCACCCCAGCAGGACTTTATGAGTGGTAGGGGAGGCAGAGGAGCCAGAGAATGCTGTCGTGACCCCTGGATTCCTGGCTACCACCTCCTCCTCCTGCCCTCCCAGCCCACTCTGGTCCAGGATAGGAGGAGCTCAGCTCATGATTTGGCACCACTGAGCATGTGCTCACTCCCAGAAAGGTTTAGAGCTTAATTGCAGCATTTTGTGAGCAGAGATGGAGCTGGTTGCCACCATCGTCGTGGCTGGAATGTCCATGCAAAAAGCCACATGCCTAGTCTGCCACTGCTCACTCCTCCTAATGGCTTTTGCTGCTGTGGTCTGAGCATCCAGCCAGCCACCAGGAGAGGCAAAGCACCCCACAACATCTCTGGACATGGCACCCTTGCTTGTCTTCTTAATGGGAGACAAGCAGCATGGAGGAGCCCTTCCCCACATAGCAGAAATCCCAGATGTAGTCCTTTGTGTTTCATGAGAATGCACAAACACATCCCTCATTCCTCCTTTGGCTACCCCAGGGCTGGCAGGAGATCCTTCCCCAAGAGCCTTCTCCAGGCTTGGTGGAAATATCTCAGCATGCTTTCCTTACAAGTTTTGACACACAGATGCCAGCACAGGCAATACCTGTGAGGACACTTTCAGAAATGGCCTTGTTTGGCTAACCAGGATCACATTTCCCTCTTCTTGTACTTCAGTAATACTGCCCTAGAAATTAGCCAAGGGCAGTTTTATCAAAGGAAAGCTTTTAAAGCTCAGTCCACTCCTTCTGCAGCCCTTACAGTGCAAACAATCCATTCTGGAAGAGGAAGGGACAGGCAGTGGGGGGCAAGACCCTCTTCAGCATCCCTGTTTACATCACAGCCTGGGGTTTTTTTTTCTCCTTTGTGGCTATATAGGTTACCTCTCCTCATGCTGTTGAGCAACAGTCTTATGGAACCTTCCTGATCTGTGCATGTGGAAAAATCTCTCTTCTTAATAACTAAAACAAATACCAAATGCTTTCAGTGGAGTCTAGCCTCCAGAAATAGGAGAGGACTCATGCTACGTGACGAGATAGCGTTACGTGAACCAGCTGCAAGTACTCCCTGGCCCACAAGCCACACTTTAAACCTTCTGATGCAGAGCTGACCATAGGAAACACTTACTGAAAAGAAAAATGCACCAGAGCCTCCAGGTTTTGTTTGTAACCAAGTGGCTCCAGTGTGGTCTGGCAATTGGATGTTAAAGTCAGCAATGATGATAACAAAAAGAAGAGTTTAGCAATGCTTCTAAAGGGGTTATTGTGGATTGTTGTCTGTGCAAAGGTTTAGTATGCCTTTGAGTCACAATGCACAGCAACTCTCTTTATAATAACTTAAAGGAAAATTGCAATTTAATGCCTCATGTAATTTTGATGATAAAGCTATTGGAGCTAAGTTAGCTCTCCTAAAAGTTGGGATGATGACAAGAAGGTTTTATTAATGGCACTGCTTTTAAATGACTGTGTAACACTGACCAATTAATAACCTTAATACTCAGTGCACTTGTACTTGATAATACATAGCTAGTTGTGGGTGAACAATTCATAGAATCATAGAATGGCTCAGGTTGGAAGGGACCTTATAGATCATCTAGTTCCAACCCCCCTGCATAGGCAGGGATGCCACATGCACTACACCAGGTCATCCAGGGCCACATCCAGCCTGGCCTTGAACACTGCCAGGGATGGGGCCTCCACAACCTCTCTGGGCAACCTGTTCCAGTGCCTTACCACCCTTTGGGTAAATTCACCTATCAAACACAGGATTATTCAACAGCAGGACAGAGTGTGCTATGGCTTTTTTTCTCTTAACTTGCCAACTGCCAGTGCTGCACTTCAGGTCAGCTGCTTCTTGGTTGAGTCTCTTACTGCTGTTTTGCAAAGCTGTGATGCTGGGGAGATTGGCTGGCTGTACAGAACAGCCAGGGAAGGGAAGCACCCTGATTTATTTCCAAACAAAAGGTGAGTATTGACGTCAGTGGCATCCTTTTAATCTATGCACGGAGATACTTTCAAATGATAACACACAGGATTCTTCTACTATTCTCAGCATCAATCTTCATTTGTTTCATCTTCAGGTGCTACCTAGCAGAAAACCATGGGCAATTTCAAAGGGCATGCCCTCCCTGGAAGCTTTTTCCTTCTCTTTGGCTTGTGGTGGTCAGTGAAGTATCCACTGAAGTATGCCTGTCGGAAGAACAAGAACGCTTGCTACTTCGGTTCCAGGGCAGGGTTTCAGAGGCTTGAGTTTGTGGAGGGAATCATCAAAGCTGTTTTTGCCCTGATTGGTAAGTGAGGTGCACTTGGGGCAGGCAATAAAAAGGCTGTGCCTTTTGATACCTCTTTTTTTCCCTTTACTTAGTTTTTCTTCTCTGATAAAGCATATCTTATTGTGCTTTGGTATGTTGTCCTTTAAACACCATGAACCTAAGAACTAGTGGGGCTGCTGCTGTTAATTACATAGTTATGACTGTAGCATGATTTCCACCTATAATGTCATTCAGAAGTGAAAATATTCATAAAGAAAGACTGAAATCCAGATCTTGTTGTTTCTCCTTCTGTTGTGGACTGGCCTGGATACAAAGGCATGGGGATGGTTTAGTGAGAACTGCAGCTGACTGGAAGTGCCAAGTTCCTCCATTCCAACAGCTGTAGGTTAGCAATTCAACTTTATAGAGTAAGCTAAATAACAGAGGACCTGGGGAGCTCAGCACATGTGGCTCACAAGTTGAAAAGGATCTTGATTTTTAGTATTTTGAGATTTTAGTATTTTGAGATGCTCAGAGTTGCCTGGCTTCTAATCAAGCTTCAGGCTGTGCCAAAGTCTTGTTCTTGCTTTTCCTTCCCCTCTGGGATTTGTGACAGTTGATATGTCAGCACTGAAGTGATGTTGTCTGTACTGTATACACTTTGATATGCCTTAAAAACTATCACAATCTGAATAAGAGCATTCATTTTGAGGTGTGAGTGGGGACATCTTTCTCACAGTTCTCCCAGTCAGTCTCTAGTGGTAGGTGGGCAGTTAGACCATGCAACCAGTGCTTTTCTCCACACTCTGAAACAAAAAGCTATTATTTTAATGTATGGTAATGTCAGTTCCAGTCAAAATATGGACAAGAAAGCCTGGCAAGGACAAACAGTAAAGGAAGCAGCAGGAGTAAAAACTATTATTTCTGTATCAGGAAAACTTGGAATAAAGGTGGAAAACCACTGCCTTTGCTCTGCAGCATATCCCTACTTAGACAGCAGGATGCTGGCCCATGTTTTTATAAACAACATAATTAACTTCAATGTTTTAAAAGTATAGCATACTTTAAACCCTTCCCTAAGTTCATTGATCAGATAAAGCATCTAAAAGCAACTTTCCCTTTGCTGGAGTACTGCAACCAGCTAGCAAGACACTGAGGGGCCAAGGTAAGGGAGGTGGTGGAGCAGCAGTTCCAGTACTAACTTGGTGTACACCCTTGAGGGACCTGTAGTGATTCTGCATGGTGGAGGGATTTCCTTTTATGGCTTTTAGGAAAAACCCCCTTTGAATTAAGACTCTGAACTCTGCCATCCTGCACACTGCAGGGGAATGAAATGGTAAATCTTTCTTCTGGGCATGTTAGCATGTGTTATACTCATGTTTGAACCACTGGGACAGGCGGCTCAGTTCAGTCATAAGACTACTACAGTAGCAATTGTTTAAAAACAACAACAACAAAACCCCCAGACAAACAAACAAAACCAATCCCAAACCAACACCAAAACCTGCACAGAATAGCTTTCTCCATTTTCACTGCTGGAAACTGCAAGATCCAAATAATCTTACCAAGATTGGAGCTGAAGCTTTGTTCCCCCGAAATTCTCCTCTCTGGATTATGTGTTCACAGAATCACAGAATGTTAGGAGCTGGAAGGGACCTGGAAAGATCATCTAGTCCAACCCCACTGCCACAGCAGGATTCCCTAGACCAGGTCACACAGAAGTGCTGCTTAATATATCCTTGAGCTCTCTCTCTGGTCTTCCCCTCAGCAAAGAAACTTGTTTCACTTCTCCTCCATCCACTGACTATTTTCTTGGGAGTTTATATAAAGCTAATACCTTTGAGGCCTCTGTGTGTTTTCACTTGAATTTGGACAACTTTAAAAACCTTTTTTGGAATGGCTGAACAGGGCAGGAGGAAGCAAAACAGCAATCACCCAGAGCAGGCAGACTAAACCCCAAGCTGGCTGGTGTTATGCTATATGGGGATATGTTGTTGCCTCTGTGGTTTGTGTAAAGACTTGTCATCTGTCTACACCTTAAACACCAGGACAAGTAGTTATAGTTCTTGTTTCATGCACAGGAATGGTGGCTGAGCAGTTTGTTCCTGATGGACCTCATCTGAAGTTGTATAATTATGAGGAAAAGCAGTGGGATCACCTGATGAACTGGCAACATGCCACCATGTACCTCTTCTACTGCATTTCAGGGTTGGTTGACATCGTGGCTCACGGGACTAATGCATTGCCAGTGTCCATGGACAGGATGGTGCTTTCTTTAGCAGTGTTTATTGAAGGTCAGTTTACCTCTCCCTCTGCAGGTGCATGCAAAACTTGCAGAGAGGTGTCAGCCTTTGGTCTGGGAATCTCAAATCAGCTTTAGCTGGCTGTTTAACTCCATGAAATGCTTCAACCAGATCAGTCTTGGCCCTCCACAAACTGCTGAGGGTTTGTCTGCATGACAGCCCAGAGCATGAGCAGTCACTGTAGAGGTGTATCTGTGCTTTCCTAACTGGCTCAGGTAGTAAAAGAAATGTTATGGAAGAAGCAGCACAAGTCTGTTTTGTGTAAGTACTCAGTAGCTTGAGTATATGCTTCAATGTCTGTGCTGCCATCGTGTGCAACTTGTTAGCTAAGGGCAGAGCAAGTGCCTTTACCTGCACAGCAATCCCATGCTGGAATTGCCCTGGAGACACACTCAGTTTATGTTTGCTGTGTGCACAGTGTATCTCATAGCCCTCATTACACTGCAGAGACAGGTGAACAAGACTTTTTGTTAATGTATTTGAAATAAAAGGTGACAGAGATGCAGCTTCCCATGCAACTTCCTGGTCTGAGCTCTGGGATGGGAATACACCACCCACGGGCACACATGGGCACCAGGCCTAAAAAATTACTCTTAGTTCAGCTGGGAAGGTGATAATGGCATAAAGAGAAATGCTAAAGGTTCACTGTTTTCTAAAAGCAGAAGCAGGGAGATTTCATGGGAAGAAAAAATCCTAAACTGCTCACAATTTATTCCAGGTTTTCTCTTTTGCTACCATCTTCATGGGAGAGCCATGCTGGATGTTCATGTTCATCAGTTATTGCTATTTGCTGTCTTTGGGGCTGCTGTTTGCATATTCCTGGAAGTTTTCTTCCGTGGCAGTATTGTGCTAGAGATGCTCCGTACAAGCCTCTGCATACTGCAAGGCAGCTGGTTCTGGCAGGTAGGTCACTTCTCTGCCTTAGAAATGTATTCCTTCACCAAAATTAGCCATTCACCCCTTTGCAGATGTTTCACAGGCTATACCATATGCCTTTTAAACACAGATCTCAAAGGACTCATAGAAAACAACTCACTTTTAAAGAGATAAAAGTATCTATTATATCTGTTTCACAGACAAAAAAGCCATTTTACTTCTAGTGTCTTTTATTTGAATCAATGAAAAAGCTAAGGTTGGGGGTTTTTTTGTGCTCTCCCTTGTGAGTGAACACCCTTTCTGATCTCTGTAACATCCTGTTCAAAATTCCCCAGCTAAATGGTAGTGGTTTTACAGCCCTGCTGTATATGCTTTTCTGAATGAAGGTAGCCCCCTCTGTCAGCTGCCAGAGCAGTGAGTCAGTGCCCAGTGGAGTACCAGACAGGGAGCCAAAACACCCTTTGGCATTGGGTGAAAAGGAACAAAGGTGTAAATTACCTTTCACATTGACTGCCTCTTTCTAAAAACAACATTTCAACAGTGGCAACCTAGTTTTAAAAGGTACTTGAGCTGATTTGCATTAACAGATTGAGTGATGTAAAGCCTCCTGCTTTCCCTGTGTTTGGGAAATTGAACAGAAGAATAAGAGCCCAAACTTCCATATTTCAGGGATGTGGCTCCCAAAAGAACTCTTCAAAACAAAGCTGCCATGCCTTCACTTGCTTGTGATTCTATCCAATTAATAGATCTTCGTTAGCAACCCTTTGTCTGCTGACAAACAAGGGAGAGAATGTAATGACCTGCTGTGATCTAACAAAGAAAGAGGAGCTCTGGTGCTGCTCTGTGTTTCATCTTATAGCGGAGAACTGAGGTCACTCCAGTGATTTTTCTTTCCGGCATGTCTAGACTAGCTTCCCTTTTTTATATGCTGGCCAGACACAGTTAATAAAAGCATTTGCTGTTCCTTAGGAGAACTGGACTCTCAGCACCAAATCAAATATTTAAATACTTGCTCTGGCAAGAAGACAGAGCTCTGAAATGGCAGCATTTTTCTGGAAGAGAACTCAGGAACCTGGTGCTGCAGCACTTGGTGTTTTAGTTGTTTGCTTGCAAACTTTTCTTTGGTGAGTTAAGAATCTTTACCGAAGAAGAATTAGATGCAGCCATTTATTTTTCTGTTGTATGCCTACTCTAACTTGAGAACCAGATTTTCCTTTAGCTCTGGAAACAATGTGTTTCTGTTTCAAAGTGAAAAAAAATGATGGACTAAAAATACAAGAGGTTTAAGTGTGGCTTTTTTTCCACACTTGCATCAGACTTCAGCCATATGTGGAACTGAAAACCACATACTGGCTGCAGCATGACATATTTGTAAAAGATAAAGGGACTTTCTCCCTGCATCGTCAAAACCCTCATTCATTGAATTCTCTGCATGGGAATGCAAAATGCACTCCTCCCCTCCTCCTTCCTCTCCTCCTCCTCCCAGCTCTCAAATTCTCAGCTAAACCGCTGAGTAGTGACTTTGGAGTATTAGGCAGTACAGAGGACTGGTGCTTGACAAGGCAGACTCCATGCTTACCAGTTTCCCAGTTTATGCATTAATCTGAGTTTGATCTTTCCCAGCCCTGAATGAACAAATCAACTATGTATTTCACATGAACTTAGAGCCTTGAGTGAGAAAAAACTATTTTGACATAATTTCAAAGCCTGGCCTTTTCCCCACGTGACCCATAAGAAATAGACTTGCCTCTATTTCTTATGTTATTAATCTTCTGAACCATGTAACACCTTCTCAGCCACTGTTGGGAAGAAGTCAGTCAGTGCAAATGGCTGGGCAGGTTTGCTGCTTGGGGATGTGCTTGCAACTCAGACCACACATAGCTGAGCACCAGCCCCTTTCCTCACAGCATGTAATGGTGGTTGCTGCAGGACTTGTTTTAGCTGGCTCCTTAATTCACTGGGCAAGAGCAGGGGTTCTCTGGGACTGACTCTGCATCTTCAAAGGCATTTTTGTACAAAACTGTGTAAAATATTCCATCGCATCTGAGCATGACTGTAAAGCTGTTTGCAATGATTACCACAGAAATAGAACTATAAGAAAATGAGATGTGTGCCTTGCAGTGGATAGCAAAATACCTGATAGAGTATAGGATATAATTAAAGGACATATGCTAAATATCTTTTATTTTATTACAGATTGGCTTTGTGCTTTATCCTCCAAATGGGAGTCCAGAGTGGAATCAGATGGATCATACTAATATGATGTTCCTGACCATGTGCTATTGCTGGCATTATGCATTTGCTTTTCTTATACTTGCAGTGAACTACACAATTGTCAGCTGGTAAGTTGCTTGAAAGACTCAAGCTTTGCAGACCTGTCTGTTTAGTCTAGCAGGAGCTTTATTTTGCAAAAGTTTCACTGATAAATCAAATGGTTTCCACAAAGTAACGGTCTTGCAAGGTAGAATAAAAACAGGTATTGCTAATCAATGCAGACAACATGCCTTGTTGCTTCAGTAGAAAAGGGAGTACATACAACTCTGACAGCATAATGCTTCTAACATAAAATGAGCTCTTTTTGATAGTCTACCACATTTGTAAGTGCATAAAAAGTTACAAGGAGAAGAGACTTTTCTTCCCTACAAGATCTTTTATCCCTGTGCTCATCTCTACTCGCTCCAGGTGGCTTAGTCAGCAGGTTTCACAATTTACCTTTGAAGATTATTGGACAGACTTCATTGCTAGTAATTTCCCAAAACTAGACTTGATTTCTTTTGGACTGGCCAGTTTCACCCTCTAATTTCTAAAGTTAGACCTTTTCCTCACCCCTCACTGCTGATTCTGATAGAATTCTAACCCCTGTGGTTAACTTGGCTGTAAAAATGAGCCTGATTCTGTCACAAGTGATCTCCTTCTGCCCATAGAAACTTACCAAACCTTTGCCTGCATTGTCCTAAACACGCTTCTCAGCCCTTGCTTTACCCCTACCATCCTAACAGCCCTATTTAGTCGTGCTTTGGTCATACGTAGTTCTTGTAGCCTTACTTTGCACCAAGGAGCTGTCATGTGTTTGGGTCTCAAGCCAAAATGCACCAACAATCAAGGCTGGGTAACTGATTTGTCCTGTAAAGGATGGCAACTTTAGAGAAGGTGACAGCAATCTCACTTCTCTTCTGCTGCTTGGAAAGGCAGCTGCTGAAGCATCAGATAAGGGCCACACAGTAGTGACAGAAAGCTTTCCTTTGTGGAGAGGTTAGTCAGACTCACTGTTCTCCAGAGCTTTAGAATGAACACAGCTATTGGGCATGTGACCACACAAAAATGAACTGTCTGGATGTTACACTGAGGTTTGCTTAAGATATACACTCTTAGATGTGTCCTTAGGATCAAGCTCTTACAAGCAGCACATAGAGGTGGTGTCTTTGAAGGCAGCACATAGTAAGTCACAGGACATGCTCACATTGCCTAGCAGTCACTTGTGCTAAAATACAGGTGTCTACAATAAGGCCTGAGGTTAAATTCTGCCCAAATTCTGCTTGAAAGGACTCTCTTCTTTAAGATCTCTTCCACAGTGGCTGACCTCAAGTCTTCATAAACCAATGATCCTAATTCCCCAGAGATATGCAAGAGCTAAATGGTTTTTTTACCATGTAAAACTAGCCAAGTCAGCCTTTGAGTTACTCCTGACAACTCTTTTATTTTGTTGTTTTCAGGGCAGTTCGGTCAAAGGTTAAACAGTCCCAGTCCATGGAAATGGGATTACTGAAAACATCTGAACGAGATCAGGAGTCAGAAGATGAAATTTAGTATGAATATGGCTTGATTAGTTTACTTGCTTTCCCATTAGGTTAATTGCTACCTCATTTCTAGATTTGTTTGCCATCTTATTAACTCTTTATTACAAATTGCTATGCAAATATCATCCCGAGTACTGTCTACATCTGCACAGGTACATCTTTATTTGTGGAGGGTAAGCTTGGTATTGATTGGTGGTGGTTGCATTAGTACCTTGCTTATCATATACTTCAAAAAAGCCCCCAGACTAATATTAGGCAGACTTGAAGTGGAAGAGGTGGCATGATGAGGCCTCTGTGTTTGCCCTATTAAAAGCTAAGCAAAACGTTTTCCAGCTGCTGCTGTATGAACTGTTATTTCCATAAGCAGAGTATCCAAATAAGCATGTAACTGTTCACAAATAACTGTGCAAACCTGGAAAACAATAGAACAAGATAAAAAGAAAAATCAAGAGTCTTGCAGCTGCCTTGTATGACACCTTCATGTCTCTGGCTTGCAGGAAAGAGCTACTCACTCCAAAACCTATTCAGCATTTCCTTGAAGACTGTGCAGTGTGTTCACACCTGCAGAGACACTCCCAAGCTTGGTAGGAAGACCCAAAAGGTGTATGTTGGTCCAGAGCCACTGCAGTTTTTCATTCTCATACCTAGTTAGTCCTACCTCTTTGCTGTCATTTGACTTGGAAAGGTGGTGAAGTGACTCTGCTTTCCCCCAACACTTCAAGCAGCTTCTTTTCCAGAAAGACCAAGGGGTGTCCTGTGGGGCAGAGCCCAGCTGCAAGTCAATATTGTTACCAAGGTAGTTTCTTTTTCTTTGGTGGAATTTGATGGAATTTCAACAGGGTTTGTAGCAGACATGTGACTAGACCCAGCACCTGGGTCAGGAACAGGTAATGCTGATCCAGATCCATGGGCAGAATGAGACAGATTTGCAACCTTCTCCCTGCGTCAGCCCTGCAAGCACCAGGAAGCCTGCACAGTGCTGCACTGTGAACTGTGGGAGGGCAGATGTTGCCTTCATGTTGCTCCATGCCCAGCTACCCACAGCAGAGAGCAAATTAAAAAACAATATTGTTTTTCATTATATTGATTTTCTCCACCAAAACTGAAGTCTTGATCTGGTGAGAAGCAAGGTGTTCTCCCCAGCACACAGTGTCACTTGGGACAAGCTCCAACCTCAACAAAAGGGAAATAACTGACACATGGCAACAGACATCAGAAAGTGATGTTTATAAGCACACTGCCTCCAAGAGGTGGACTTCTGAAGCATTGCTTTGGCTTTAAATAGGTCTTGCAAAAGACTGACATAGGCAGCTTGTGGCACAGCAGCACCTGTGCTCTGTTTTCCAGCAGGCTGAGCATAAGATGTGTGCTGGTGGCTCTGGGCCTTTTTACATACCCACCACGTAAGGTGGCCATGACAGGGTGGTCATTCTGGAAAACAGCCTCTTTCCTTTACAACTCCTTCTCAAAATATTGTTTTCTATTGTTTTTTTCAGAAACAGGCTAGTGCAGGACAGCAAAATCTGTTCAAACAGTGCTGGTTCATCAGGTTTGATACAGCAGAAGCATGTTTCTTCTATAATTCAAGTATTGCCAGATTATCTTAGGGGAATGCAGAGCTGGACTCTGGCAGATGAAAGAGAGCTGCAGTATCAGGTACTTCCACTTCTGAGTTTCCCTTTTGTTTTTATTTTTTTCAATATGAACCAGAAAAATGGGTAGCATAAAATGATGAATTGCAGTGAGCTGATTGCTTGAAAAGACAGGTAACAAAATAGTTTGCAGCTCAAAAGGGATCCCAGGAATCACAGGGACAAAAAAAGTCTTTTTCTAAAGCTATTTTACCTTCAATACTACATAAACTTTTATGGAATTTCTAAGATCTGCCTTTTATTTCCCCTGTTTCAAAGAGCACCTTCCTTAGCTGAATATGCTGTTAATGCTAATTTTGTACTATCAGGGTTATCAATGTCTTTCCAAAGTCAGTGATGTTTATTCTGAAGGACATCTTCAAAAGGTGCTTTGCTTCTCATAGGCAGGAACAATGCAAGTTTCTTCACTGTTTTTGTTGATAATTGTATTTAATATCATACAAATATTCAGGTGTTCTATGTCTAAAGTAAAGGGATAATCTAAGGAGGAAGAAAAGCATGATAAACTGGCTGAGCTTTCATATAACTTCTTAGAAGACTTCAGTTTGTCATTTTAAAAATTATTTTAGATCTTTGCCAAGTATTATGAAGTGACACTTGCAGCCAGGTGTCAGCTTATCCAGGTTAATCTATTTTGGAAAGGAAGAATAGTTGGCTCACAGACATTTCTACATTTCCAAATGTAAAATGGGAAAATGCAGATTGCTAGCCAAGGATCACCATTTTTCTCAACACTCATTTGCCCTTCTTCAGTGCCTTCATCTGAAGGGTATTGGAGATTCCAGCACACTTTACTGAAGCCTGTCTCAGGACATTCTTGTAACCTAAGTACTGGAATGGCACTTTTATAGCTTTGTGTTTCGTCTTTGCAGCAGTCTCACCATAAACTCGGAGTTAATTGATATTTTCTCTGCTCTGCAAATCTAAGACTTGAGTTTCATTATTGTGGTTTCATTAAAATCAGATTTTCTTTTGGCATGAGCCAGAAGAAAGGTCTGCAACTTTGCTGAAGAGCTTGCCTGTTAATTGCAGGAGGGATACATTGGCCAAATGCAGCATGTCCTTAACCCCAGCTCTAACCCTACCTTCATTGTGGCACATCACTTCTGTCCATAAATTGTTGGGATTTTTTTAAAGGGCAGAATTTTTTCCTGTTAGAATGGCTGGAGTACAAAGCTTCTGCAGTGCTGGGCAGTGAAGATGATGGTTCTGTATCAAGGAGAACTTGTGGATCATTACAAAAGTCTGTTGCAGTGAGTCAAGATCAGTTGATGGAGTGACCCTTGTGGGATTCAATAAGCTGAGCAAGCTCTGAAGGTGCAGGGTGCTTGCAAACTCTCCTTTTGATAAAAACTGCTTTTTCAGAAACAAAAAGTGCCAATACTCAAACACAGTGGCCAGAAGAGTGGCTCCTTGCCATGGTACCTCCTGTGACCACCTCAGCCTTGTGGCCCTATCTCTGTCCTTTCCTGTGCCTGGGCTAACCCTGTAGGTCTATGTGTTTTCTTGGGAGAAGACCCGAGCAAGACTCAGCCTGCTGAGAGGTATCACCTTCTGTTTCCCTGCTGTGAACCTCCCATAAACCATGAGAGAACTGGACAAATCAGCCCACCAGACACATCTGCTGGTTTTGGTGTGGCCATGGTTAGCAAAAATACCTTCAAAGAAGCCTAGCCTGGAGGCTAATGCAGTCTGTGACACAGAACTGTAGGGCAGGCTTCTCACAAAGACTCTCTCTTCATGTAAAAGAAGGTAGCATTGTGTTATTAAGCCTGAAGAAATGCAAGGAAAACCAGTCCCTGATGCCTCAAGGAAACAGGAGCCTCTTGGATTGAATTTTTAATACTCACAATACATGCAGAGAGAGTGTCATGGTGCAGTTTTATGCCTGATGTATTTTTGGTGCCACAAAGGAAAGAAACACCCCATTTCAGGGTGAGTTTTTGCTATGCAGACCACCTGACCCATTCTTCTCAAGCTTTGTTCAAGAGAGATGCCCAGGAAGAGTAAGGTACCTATTATGATGAAAAAGGTACAATCTTTGGCATTTTGCTAGCAACAGATTTTGCTTGACTTGAATGAGAGGAAGGAAGTCTGATAAGTTTACAAATGCCACTTAGAAGAAGGTGCTCTCAAGAAAATTTAAATTATTGTTAAATACCAGTGCCTTTGGTAGTTTATAATAGACATGATATACCTGTAATTTTATTTAAATAAAATTGATTTATTCATATAAAATGTCTCTCATGTTTTCAGGGGAAAAGAATATGATCATTTATGGGGCAGGGTGAGGTGGGATAAACATGTTACTCTTATTGCCCCCCCAGACATCTGAATGAATTGCACTTGAATTCAGGAGAAGTCAGAGCTGCCTTGTCCAATTCCCTGGTTTCTACTATTTAATTGTCATTTACCATGCAGGTGCAAACAAACTTTCTGAGATCTGGTCAGTAGAGTTTCACAGAGCCACAAAAGTCAAATGCTAAGGAAAAAGGAGGTCCCAAATGGTTTTCATCATTCCACAGATTCAATGCCACTTTGCTACATGTTTGATAGAGTGGGGTTTTTGCTGGCTATGGAGAACTTTGGGTGAGAGGCACTCACCTGTGCTTAAGAAAACTTCAAAATTGCTCCAGGACGAGGTGAGGGAGAGAAAGTCAACACCTCCTAATTTCCCTGTTCATTTGCTTGCTCAAAAGTCTGGAAGAGATGCATAAGTCTTCTGGAAAATACCAGTCAGAATACTTAAAAATCTAGAAGTAGCTTTAAATAAACCCATTGGAGAATCAAATAGTCTGCATTAGAAAATCAAATGTGCAAATGTCACCATATCCTTTGGGCTTGGGGTCAGCTACCTCCAACCACATTGCCAGCTTAACTGTTTACTCTTATGGTTGACCTCAAGGAACCCTTGCATGCCCCACCCTATTTGGGCAGTTATGTAAAATGCACATTTTGGCATTGGCTCTGTGTAAGACAGACCAGCCTCAGTATGGGCAGAAGCTTGGCTCACAGTGGGAAGGTGTTTCCACCCATGGTGATGACTCAGGGCCTCAGAGTTGCACTGGTGTTGGGGCCAAGTGTGGAGGGAGGCACTCATGCACAGAGTGAGAAGCCATTGCCTGAACCCAAGAGACCTCACTCAGTCTTGTCAATGGGCTGTGAAGGAGTCACAGCCTAAAGGAAAGGAGGTTGAAACCACCCTCTGGACAACCAAGGAACAAGATGTTCTGTAGGGAAAAAAGCATCTTTAAGCTGGCAGCTTAAAGGCAAGGCAGTTCCTGGGCCCCTGACCTTCACCCATTCATCCTAACTTAGGCCCCAAGGGTTGCATCGTGGAGAGGAGTCAGAGTGTGGGAGCCGGAGTCCCTTCAAGGGAAACAAAGTTCAGTAGTGCTCTCCAGCCTTGCACCTTGTGTGTTCCAAACACTAAGGGGCATCTGCATCCCTGGGACAAAACTAGAATCCTCAAATGCCTGTAGTGTGAAACAGCTGTTCTGTAGAAGTCTACTCCTTTGGTACCACTGATAGAGGCATCTACATGGGTAAGGTGACAGGAGAGAAGAAACCCATTAAAACTTTATCATGACAATAGATGGGTTAAATGTGGCTTTCTCTCATTTACATTATCTGTATCTCTGTAAAGCTTAGTAAGTGTAACATTTGTTTTATATTCTGTAAATAAATACCTTTTTTCCTTGCATCTAAGCTTAGCTTGAACTAAGAGTAAATCTGGCAGCAAAGAATTTCAATCCTACAGGTTCATTGATCCTTAAATCTGAAGCACTAGAAAATTTGGTGTCTCTGGTACCTTAATGCCCTCTTCCTATATGGTTCAGTCTCTCTGAACTAGAGCAGCTGAGGTAGGAATTACTAATACAGAAATCAGAGGAAGAAAATAGAACTGTTTTTTATCCAGAAAACCCTTTAGTATGTGCAGTAGTGGAAGCAAGCCCAACTTCCAAGGACTGCAGGAGAACAGCACATCTATTAGAAGGGAGAAAGACAACTGGAAGACTGCTGGGCACTTGCCTTTAAAGTCTGTTCTAGGTAGAATACATGCTTGCTCAAAATATGTGGGAGTAAAAAGCCTAATATTTGTGAAGCAAGGCGTAACTTGTACTCTCATGGCTTTTTCAGAACAGTAATTTCTAACACTTTGCTATGTAACTGTTTCAGCTCATGCATTTCTATATTTGATACACTTAGAAAGGCAATTCATTAAAGAAGGAGATGAAAAACAATTATAAATACTACATCATACTTTGCAATTGGATTCAGAAAGAAAGCTCTTGCATCTAGGCCACTGCCATTGAATGACAAATTATTCCACAGGGGATGACAGCCAATGTCACAGTATGGACATGAGATTGGAGCAGAAATGGTTAATGTCTACATCCTGTGGTTGTCATCCGTTGCCTGCCTGAGGAGGGGAAAGAAGAAAAGGAAAACAGACTGCAGACCTATACAACTGTGTAACAATTAAGCAACTAGAAATCACACCCAGAACCCTAAGACTGTGGGAGGAGAAGCTGTGCTGATGGTATGCAGCATTCCAGCCTGCCTCAGAGGTTATTTACCAGGGACAAAGTTTGCAGACACTCTGGGCTTTTTATGGCTCCTGTGCAGCAACGTCAGGAGCAGTCATGCCAATTCCCTGCTTCCAACAGGAATGACAGCAGTAGTAAAAGCTTGCATTTCTTTGCTGGAATTTTACTGGGTTGTGACTCCAACTCAGTCAGATGCAGTTGACACACACAAAAATGCCAAAGATGGTGTTTACTGCTGGCACTGCTCTTTATTCGGGCTTGAAAACAAAAAAAGAAAGGAAATAAGAAACATCTGGCTCTGATTAAGTCTTAAAAGAAATGGAGGAAAGCAGAAGAAACATATCTAGTCACTCAAGAATGGTTTGTCTCTCTGCAGCTGCATCACATATACAAATTTGCAAGTAATAAGGTTTTCTTTTAGTGTGTTTATTCTGTCTCACAGACATGGTTTAATATTTTCCTATAGAAAGGTGTACTATCCTTTGGGATATATTTATTGGTTAGGTTTGCTTTTGCCATCTGGCTCCTTCTGCTATTTTTAAAAATAATTTGAAGGTTTATTTAAAATACTCATGGAAAGTTAGAAGTTCCCAATATTTTAGTCACAATCCTGCTTCCACTTCCCAGTTGACAAACTGTCTTCCATTTGCACACCTGGGCTTGCAAGCCAAGGTTTTGGGCTCACAGTATTTTATATCTCTAACCAGAACATGCTGCTCTGAAACATCCATGATGATGTTACCTATTTAAAGGAAAGAAACAGGGATGCTATTTCCATTAAACAGAAAGGACAATGTCAGTAACCACAAGAATTAATTGTTATTTCTTTCCTACACTGTCATGTAAACATTTCAGCAAGTATTGAATGTCCCTGCTATCATCTAGCAACATTTCTACTAGCAAAGGGCCCAGAGCTGTGATTCAGAAGCTGGGTATGCTTTCAATACACTGAGACTTGGTGCTATACTGGGTGTAGCTTAACTTAATGTTGCTGAACTACTCTGTGACTCAGTTTCCCCACCTGCAAGAGCTGGTCTGGCTGAATGATGCTTGGTTCTGTTTTGCTCTGGACGAGTCCTGTGCAGGGACAAGCATCTTCCTGTGTGTCTCTTAGTTTTAAACTCTTAGCCCTTCTAACCCCAGAAAAGCAAACATTTAACTGCTTATGGCAAGGGGCTGTAAAGTGATTAACAAGTGCTAAGGTACTAAGCATTCATTGTGAGTAGGGTAAGGAGGTGATGTTTCTCCCCAGTTTGCATTGCAGCTGTTCACAGTCCAACAGCAGTGAGATAGCTGGGCCAAGCAGATGTCAGACTGCCAGAACTTGCCTAGGAGACTCTGCAAATGCTTCCCTAGCCCATGGGATGGCCAGGCAGGGAGACCCATGCTGGGGCCAGCCCTGCATCTGTGACCTTCAGCCTCCACTCATAGCTCCTCTTGCTGGGCAAAGGGGGCACTTCTGCTGTCTTGTCCCCCAGAGCTCCACTTCTGCCCCTCTGATGAAGAAAGCCTGTTAATGCCTGTTCAGCCCTCTTGGGAAGGTCTGCAGTTTGGCATTTTATTGAGTGTAAAGGCTCAACCTGTCCCTCTGTGCCAGGGCGATGTCTGTTACTTCCCACCTTTGGACTTCCTCCCGCCCATCGGCTGCATGCCAAGGAGATTCCTGGATTGATCACTGACCATAAAAAGGGCAGTGTTTATTCCAGTTAGTTCTTCAAACAGCTCAGTTTGCCTCTTCAGTTTGACTTTGATATTCATCCCTTAGCTTTCAATTTGTCAGTGGGAAACACAGTAGCATGAAGAAGAAGTTGATTTTGGCAGTTCTGGTGTAACATTTCTTTCTGCTTCACATTTTACTTGTGCCTTTTACCCGCGTTCTTTTTCTTCCTCACTCCTTTCTGGATGGATGAATCAGATGTCCTGCTAATCTGAAGACACAGGTATTTATTCCCAGTTGTTCCAGTGCCTGCTGGATGACTGTTTAGTGGTGGAGGTCCACAGAGGTGATGCAGCAAGCCTCTGCACTGCCTGTCCAAGTACAGACAGAGTATGGAATTGTCATTTACTCTCCTGAAAGTGTGTGCCTTTGAACACGCACACAGATGCACGTGATGGTGATGAGCATGTTGAGAGATATCTGTTGTAAACAGATTTATCAACCACAAATAGCACAAGACTTTGAGGGCCACAGATTGTTGGTATGGTTTGGGATAGAACAGAATCAATTCTGTTCTAACCCAAACCATAACAATTGTTCATAAGACAATCTCAACAGCTTCATCCTCGTCCAAAAATCAGCGGTTGGAGAAAGTTCTAAGGAAGAAGAAAGCAAGACCTGAGGTATTCAAATCACTTGCAGTGCAGCTAGAAGAGTGCAAACCAGTGGTGAAAAACTCAGTTTGTTGCAGTGTGGAACTGCTGTCACTGCTGGAACGGCATGGGGGATAGCCAATGGGTATCCTCATGCTCACAGCTGGGAGGAATAAGGACACACTATTTCTGTCAGCTTCAGATCATTCATATTCCTAACGTTATCTGACGTCTCTAAATATTCCTTTTCAGTCTGCCTTCAGGTTTTGTAAAGCATGGTCCACAAAGGAAACAGCTGCAGTAAGTTCAGAACTCACCCACAGTTCTGCAGCTCCTATACTGCACTTCCTCATACCTTGCAACCAAGGCTCAAGGAACATTACCTGAAATCAGTCCTTCATATTTGCAGAGCCCAAGTAGGATCCAACTCAGGATCTACAAGCAGGCATTTTTCCTGTCCACGACATTTTCCTATTGTATGTCTATCAGCGTCTGACTGCTTTACTCAAAGGCATTGAAGAGAGTTTGCTGTTTGTTGGAAGGACTGCTCTGTGTGAGCAGATCACTCAGGGTCAAAAATAAGTTCTCTGCATCTAACTACTCTTTCAAATTAACAGGCAGTACATTGAGAACTATAGTTAGCTCTGCGGCTAAAGCTCAGAGCTTGAGGCTATGAACAGAAGATTTGCTTTGAAACATCTGAAAGGAAGCAAGGCACAGCAGGTAAATCCTGCCTGTTGGTTAGTAAGCAAGGCAGAGGTGAACAGTGCATTTACGTCCTGCAGATAATCATCAGCCAAAAATGCACTGAATTCGAAAGGGTGACTGATGCTTAGTGATATGACCTTTCTTTTTCCCTTTAGTCCTAACTCCATTTAAGGAATTAATTATGAAAAGTTTCTATGACTTCACATCAGTTTTCCCCTGACTATTTAATCAGTCTAACCTCCATTACTCTGCCAGTTCCTCACTTTCTAATACTCCCTAGCTCCCTAGACCAAACATTTTGAGGTATGAGAGAAGACAACAGGTCATGACCATCATGAACAAGACCAAACCACTCCCCCTCACCACTTCAGTTTAGTGACTACTCCCCAAAACTCCCCCAGGAGTTTTGAGTGAGGTGTACAAATTCTGCTTTCCTTCTGCAGAACACATACCATCCTTCCCTGGCTGTCAGGGAAGCGGAGAACAACATTTAAAGAACCAATGGAAGTAGGGGCTACAGAGTGGCAAAACAGCTGACAAAATTCAAACGCAAGGTTGCAGTTCAAAGCATGCCAGGTGCTACTCGGTATACTTTTGACAACGTGCTTTATTAATTGCATCTGCCATAATTCCAACTGAGCTCTCCAACCTGCAGTCCCCTCTCCCTCCTAACCAGCTCCTTTCAAATCTCCTTGCCTCTC
>VWZX01011304.1:0-62361 GCA_013399015.1 Galbula dea | reverse complement strand
AGGGTCCTTTCCAACCATAATGATTCTGTGTTTCTGTGATTCTGTGTGATATTTATCCACACATCCATACCATTATTGTATTTCTGAAGTGCAATCCTTGTAGTTTTCCTTTCTGTACTTTAAATCATATACCTGTAGATTACTGTGAAGTCAGCTAATTATTGTAAAAGACTGTTCTAACACAGCAGATTTTTAATTAGAACCACACAAACAAATGAGAAAATTGATATATAGATGAGAAAATGGATAGATCCTTCTCTGACATGGAAAGTAGTTTCTGAAAGTTTTTTTTGTAATAACACAGAGATTGCTATAACAGAGTATATTGTACAGATAAAGACTGGCAGGTTTTAATATCAAAAGTGAAACAGATAACCCTCAGCCTTTTATTGATATTTTTAGGTTTTACCACACATAATTAATAATAATCTGTATTCATCAAGTTTTCTTTCTGCTGAAATTATTCTGGATATTTGCTGCCCTATTCTATTTCTTTTTACCGAAATCATGCAAGCAAACCAGAGATTAGCTATTCTGAATACTAGTGAGGCCACATTTGGAGTACTGTAGGCTGGATAGCTGGGCCAAGGCCAATGCCATGAGTTTCAATAAGGCCAAATGCCAGGTGCTTCACCTCGGCCATAACAATCCCCAGAAGCTCTACAGGCTTGGGGAGGAGTGGCTGGAGAGCTGCTAGTCAGAGAGGGACCTGGGGGTGCTGATTGGCAGCTGGCTGAACATGAGCCAGCACTGTGCCCAGGTGGCCAAGAAGGCCAACGGCATCCTGGCCTGTATCAGGAACAATGTTGTCAGCAGGAGCAGGGAGGTGATCATGCCTCTTTACTAAGCTTTGGTGAGGCCTCACCTTGAGTACTGCGTCCAGGTTTGGGCCCCTCACTACAAGAGGTGCTGGAGAGGGTCCAGAGGCGGGCTACCAAGCTGGTAAAGGGCTTAGAGCATAAGCCTTATGAGGAAAGACTGAGGGATCTGGGCCTGTTTAGCCTAGAAAAGAGAAGATTGAGGGGAGACCTCATCGCTCTTTATAACTACTTGAAGGGAGGTTGTAGAGAGGCAGGGGCTGGTCCATTCTCCCTAGTGGAGAGTGATAGGAAGAGGGGAAATGGATGGAAACTGCGACAGGGGAGGTTCAGGTTGGATATTATGAGGAATTTCTTTACTGAAAGGGTTGTCAGTCATTGGAACGGGCTACCCAGGGAGGTGGTTTAGTCACCATTCCTGGAGGTGTTTAAGAGATGGGTGGATGTTGTGTTGGGAGGGAATCGTTTAGTGAGTTGATAGGGCTAGGGCAAAGGCTGGACTCGATGATCTTCAAGGTCTCTTCCAGCTGTGACTATTCTATGATTCTATGATTCTATAAGATAGCTCTATATCTACTGGGGAGAGGACAGTGAAGGGCCACAACAATGATTAAAGACAGAAGCATCTCTCATACAAGGAAAGCCTGAGAGAGCAGGGACTGTTTAGCCTAAAAAAAAGACTACTGGGGGGATCTCATCAATGTGCATAAATATCTGAAGGCAGAGTGCAAAGAAGACAGAGCTAGGCTCTTTCCGGTGGTCCCCAGTCGCAAGACAGGAGGCAATGGCCCCCAAACTGAAACACAGGATGTTCCCTCTGATTATGAGGAAAGACTTTGTAACTGTGAGGGTGACTAAGTCCTTCAACAGGTTGCCCAGAAATGTTGTGGAGTTTCCATCCTTGTAGACACTCAAAAGCTGCCTGGACACAATCCTGTGCAACCTGCTCTAGGTGACCCTGCCTGAGCAGGGGTTTGGCCCAGATGTCCTCCAGAGGTAGCTACCAACCTCAACCATTCTGTGGTCTTGTAAAGCTATATTTTCAGTTTCAAACACTCTGTAAAAGCCAAATTAGAAATAGCATGAGGAAAGAGAATACTTTGGGAATGAAGCAGTTAAGGCAGAATGTGATAGTTGAAAATACTCCTAGCACAGGGTACGTAAGCATTCAACTGACTGCTTTACATGTGGTGGAAAAAGCTTTAATTCTGCAGTATTGTATCCTAGTTAGACTATGACTCAAGTGGGGACAGATAGTGTAAAACCAGTTAAAGATTTCAACATATATCCTTAAACTGAGGTATCATTGGTAACTCTTGCTCTACTTGGACCTATTGTTCTATTAAAACCTTTCTGAAAGACAAACTGCTTCAAAGTTCAGTCTCCTTTCAGTAATATAGCATTACCATGGTATTCCCTGTGAACCTTTCTGTAGGCAAAGTTCAGCATGATTGACAGGCCTACTACAAATTGAAAAGCAAAAGGCTAGGCTATGAATGGATCACTTTCAGTGAGTGTAAGAATTAAGCAGACACTAAAACTAGACAAATGTATCACAAGAACTTTTCATATAAAAGCTACATGGTGGTTCTAGATTCAATTTGTAACAGTATCAATGATTACATAACTATGCCTAACTTAATTATTGACACATCCTGACAAAGTCAGGTGAGAAAATATTCTGAAATTATATAGTGTCACCACTGGATACTCATTCCAGTATTGAGATAGTGCTTTAAAAATAGTCCAAATGATGGGAAAAATCCCAGCCATATCACAAACTAAACAAACCCCAAGCACCAGTACATTCAGTTTAATGATTAAGATCTAAAAATCTCCCTCTTCTAGAAATAACACTCCTTATTCATGCAAACTATTTATAAAACATGATTGTGTTTGTTACCTCTTTCTGTTCAGTAGTTTAATGAATTAATTTATCTTAGCTGAATAAATATCTGCAATACTGCCACCAATATTTCTGCTGTGGCAAATATAACTGCCTTTTCATACTGCTAGTGTTCTTTTTTACAAAGGTAGAAGGTTACTTAGGTGCTGAGATACTAGTATGTTAAGGCTAGTATCTCTTATTTATTGTTACAAAAGCAAAAATAATTATAAATGCTTGTTGGTTTTTTTGTTTGGTTTTCCCCCCTTCCAAACAATATTGTTTTATTTCTTAGTTGTGATACAAATTTCCAGAAAAGCTACAGCTGAGAGAAACGTTTTTCTGGCTTGCATGTGCCCTGTATTCATTGTCATTACTGATTTGAGTCTTTCCTTAAGCTGGCATGACTATGTTTTAGAAGACAGAGAAGAAAAACTGCTTGAAGTATTGAATTCAGATTATCTCAGTTAAAAACAGTAAGTAATACTTAAACATTATTATTTTTTATTATGGATGAGATTCAAATCTTCTGTTAGCTTTAGTTTCTCATTTGTTGTATTATTCCATGTGGAAGATTTCACGCGTCTGGCCAGAAAGGTTACAGAGCCTAAACAGCATATACTAGTTTGCATAAAATAAGGTGAAGTCATACTATATGTTAAATTGTGTACACATCATGTCAATTATCACATGGAAATTCTGGACAAAACTCATTTTCTTTATAAGGTAAAGAAAAAATTTTTACTAAATTGCTGTAGACATTCATTCATGGTGGCCTGTTAGAAATATTTTCATCTCTCTGATAAAGGGTTTTACATTTGACAATGAAGAAAACAGTTGAGTAGTCAATGCATATTAGTTTTCATGTTCCAGGATGAAACATAGCCTTTTTTCTTAATCAATCATAAAATAAAGTTTTCCTTTTTCATACAGGCATAAACTTTTTAACCTTTTTTTCTTGAGAACTTTGAAATGGAACCTTACAGAAGACATTATATCAGTGGAGCCAAATTTCTGGGGACAAGAAACACTACAAATTTATACTGCAGTAATACTATGAATCCCAAGGAGATTCATTATGCTAACAACCAATTCAAAACTAATTCATTTGTAAAACATAGAAATAATCTGCACATGGAAAAGTACAGTCAACGGAGCTGCTATTTGCCATATGAGAACTACTTGTCTCTTTGAGTTTTAAAGGATAAGATTACCAGGTTGGCTCCTAAAAATTTTGAACTGAAGGAAGTGTTGAGGAAAATATTCCAGCCTGTTTTGGGATATCTTGAAGTAATAGACAGAATGAACACAAGTAGTCTCTTTGGTATCACTAAGATACTATCAATAAGCATTTTTATTTTTGAAAGTGATCTAATAATATTACTGATGTTGTTATTTAAATTCATATTTTAATAACAAAATAAAATGTCTGTATTTGCTCCCTCCACCTCCCTCCCAAAATGTTTTCAGCAGTTGATTCCTATGTCCATAATTAAGTTTCCCAGTATCTAAAAGCAATCATTTCACAGAATCACAGAATTATTAAGATTAGAAGAGACTTCCAAGATCAACCAGTCCGGCTGTCAACCTATCACAGGATTTTTGAGCAGTCTGAAGAGTTTGAATTCAAAGAGTCAAGTATTTTTTTCTGCTGTTGTTTTTTAAATACAGCATTATTTGTACCCCTACAGAAAGCATTTCTTTTTTCCCAAAAGATAGGAGCCTTTTTGAGTAAGCAGTTGCTGTCGTTACAAAAGAGTTTCATGAAAATGAATGTTTTGACCTACAGCAGTTGTGGTGTTCCATCAAACTCTGTCACATACTTGCTTCATACAAAATGTTGTGACAACATCTGTCAGAAATGATGCAAGCACCCCTCAATATTCCTTTTGTCAGTAAAAGTAACAAGTTCCTTGCTTTAGCATGCAGCTTTCAATTGGACATCAATCTATATGACAACAATTTACATTTCTACTGTACCCCTATTGGCATGTAAAGGAATTTTGACAGCTAGTTCTTTGATCTGAGGAAATAACACATAATGCCAACAGCTCCAACTTTTACAGTCTCTCAGAAATTACCTCTTCTAATTTTGTAAGATCTATAAATTGATTTAATAGGCATAAATTATTACCCTAGCCAAAGGGAACTCTGAAGAAAAAAGTTATAAAAAATTGTACAGAGATACAGAATATCAAGGAGACAGTGGAATTTAAGGTAGAATGTAGTTAAAGCAAAAGAAAACAACACCACCACCACCACCAAAACCTAAAGCAGAACAGTTTTGAAGAAGCTTTGAAATAAGCAGAGTTCAGCTATTAGCTAATTTAACAGCATTGGAATAATCATGCAAAAATTTCAAAGTCCACCTTTTTTCTTAAAGAGAAAAAATTCTGCAGAATTAAAAAATTATTCAAAACTAGAAAGGCAGTATCACTGTAAATTCTCAAATCACTGCAAGCACCTGCATTTTTTTCATCACAAATGTTAAAATATCTTGCCTCCTACCATTTTGTGAAACTCTTTGTCAAGCTTTCTCATGGAAAACCATGTAACACTTACTTTACATGTCAAACTAACCTGTATTGCTCTTCCAGCTATTTTAGTTTCACCTTAGGAAGAATCTCCTTCGGGAACTTAAGTGTCATCTGACCACCAATCTATTGTTGAAGGAAATATCGGTAATGCAAATCTCTACCTGTATATCTCCATCAATATGTTTCCTGATAGTCCACAGTGATATAATCAAAGACAAGCAATCTGATATTTCAGTCAAAAGCTTCTCATAAACAAGGCTGAAGAATTTTCTGGACGTAGTAGAAGGTTTTCATTTGCCATCTTTACTCATTTTATCTTTCTACAATTTAAGGAACAAGTCTGTCTTTCACCTTCCCATGCTTCTGACTAGTGCTGAATCGTTAGAAGCAATTATAAGCTTTGTTCCTCATTCTCTGTGGCCCCCACTCTACTCGTGATCTGCAGTTGCACTTGCTCACGCTCCTTGGTTGGCTGTTTCTATGTGGAGCAGGCCTAATTCTATAGCAGCCTCAATCACCACTGAAATATTAGGAAGGATGTCAAAGACCCATTCCATTTTTCAGTAGGATATGACCAGGATGGCGTTGAGCACTGCTCCTTTCAGAAGGAAAAGCCTGCTTGCTTTGCTCTTTTAAAAAGACAAGTCAACAAAGAACAGCACACACATCAAGAGACGTGTGTGCAGAATGACCTATCACTTTTAATTATTCTAGCAAATTAAAGAGATTTTCATAGAACGCTATTGCCCATAGACCTAATTACTATATAAAATGAAACAGAAAACAGAGATTACAGGTATTTGTAAGTCCATGCTATCTGGATAGTCAGATATTATAGTAATTCAGGCTACTGTAATGAAAAGAAGGGAGAGAGACAGAATGGATTTAAAGCATGGGGCGGGGGAAAGTGTGATCTAAAAGTAGACACTGAGGTAGAAAAACTAAAAGAGTGTAAAGTAGTTTTCATTATGGATACCTTTTTGCTAGGAATTTTAAAGAGAATTATTTTTTAACATATCTCCCAGAACTAATTTAAACTCCTGATTGTCTACCTGTTTTAAAAATGATGCAATTATATTGTTGCCATATATCTTGAAAATTACTAACTTTGGATCCTGCAAGGTGTGCTGAATACAGTTCTACAGTAAAATAAATGCTAATTTAATTCCTTCCTGAACCATGTTACATGAGCCATGTAAAAAAAAAGACCAACCATAATTTAGTTCTGTGCTCCTACCTGGTAGAGGCTATCAACAATAATCTGATGAATACTACAGTATGCTATGACTTACATTTAAGGGATTTAATAAAAATTAATCACAGAATCACAGAATCATTATGGTTGGAAAGGACCCTCAAGATCATCTAGTCCAACCAGTAGCCCTACACTACTCTTATCCCTAAATCATCCGCTGTGTGAATCCTGTGTCTCCTGCAGCTACTAACTATTGAAAAAGAACTTAAATGAAAGAAAACAAGCTGCAGAGCCTGCTCCTCAGAAGAAAATATCAGATCACAGTTTAGAATTGGAATAGGTTAATATGGTCCTTTGAAGGACTGATGACAACATTTATCTTATTTACATCATAACTATTGACTTTCAAGAACTTGCAATAGAATAAAAAAGTAGACCTAGATTCCTTAGTGTCTTTGGCTGAGGGAACTGGGTTTGTTTAGTCTGGACATGAAAAGGCTCAGGGGTGACCTTATCACTCTCTACAATTATCTGAAAGGAGGTTGTGTTAAGGTGGGGCTCGCTCTTTTCTTCCAAGTTACAAGTGATAGGACAAGACGAAATGACTTCAAGCTGTGACAGGGGATGTTCAGATTGGATATTAGTAAGTTATAGGCATTATCAGGCATTGGAACAGGCTGACCAGGGATCATCTTTCCTGGAAGTGTTCAAAAAATATGTAGATGTGGTGTTTTGGGACATGGTTTAGTGGTGAGCATGGTAGTATTGGGGGGACAGTTGGACTTGATCGCGGAGGTCTTTTTCAACCATAATGTTTCTATGATTCTACAAAAGCAGCCAAATCTTTCACTTTCTGATTTATGTTCCATCATAGGTACGAGTATAACAAAAATTCTGAATAGTAACCCTGAGTGAGTTTTACTTAATCAACTAAGCCTTGAAAAATCAAAGTAAAAATCCACATTCCCTTTGTAAACTGCACTGTCATACCTGTTTCTTGCAGACACTTTCAAAGTGTAACCTACTGTGAGACCCCTAAAGTAGGATGTTATATAAAGATATAACCTGTCTTTTGATTTAAATTGAAATGTTGTAGCTTAGGTATATTTTGCATGTATTTTTCACCTGGCAGATAATCCAGAAAGAAATCCTTACATCAAGATATGTCATAAATATAAAGAGAGAAACACTGAGAACCACAGAGATTTGAATTTATAAACTTGCTTATTGTGTTTTTATTCATGCAGCTCTGAAGGTATACTGTCAGCTTTCTATCTAGACTCTTTTCATTACTTCTCCCTGATGGTGTTGCAGCACATGATGTGAATGACCTCCAGAGATTCCTGAAGCTATATGCAGAGAGAAAATTGAATCTGAAAGCTTTATTAGACAGGTTTGTCTTGGGCTTGTGTCTGATGTCAGCTGTATTGAAAAATAGAAACACTTGTGAAACTGGGTCCTGACCTTGAAAAATCACCAATCAAATGGTAACAGATTCAGTTTTCTGTCATACTATTATTTGTTAGATGTGGCACATGTGTTAGAAGCATTAGAAGCAAAAATCTTCTTAATGAAAATCAGATGGAAGAATCAGGCAACTTCTTTCCTAAAGGTGAAGTGGAAACTAGGTAGATGGCAATGTGCACCTAATAGGGCCAACTCAGGTTGGCTTCTGTGAATCTCTGTTACAGAAGCCTGTAAAGTGAAATGATACAAACCCAAGAAAATGATACTTTTTTAAAAATAAAACATTCTTTCTGTTTTCATCCAAAAGAAACCAAAAGAAAAGCTAAAGACAATAATCTATTCCTTTACTATTCCCCTTTATACAAGACTGAGCAATCTTTTCATAGGGAACTGCTGGAAAGAGTCCAGCACAGAGCCACAAAGATGATGAAGGGGCTAGAATATCTTCCTTATGAGGAAAGGCTGAGGGAGCTGGGTCTGTCTAGCTTGGAGAAGAGGAGGCTAAGGGGTGCCCTCATCTATGCTTTTAAATGTGTGAAGGGTGTGTGTCGGGGGGATGGGGTCAGGCTCTTCTCAGTGGATCCCAGTGACAGGACAAGAGGCAATGCTAGTAAGCTGAAGTATAGGAGATTCTGTGTGAATACATGTAGAAATTTTTTCCCAGTGAGGGTGACAGAGCACTGGAACAGACTGCCCAGAGAGGTTGTGGAGTCTCCTTCTCTGGAGGCATTCAAAACCTGTCTGGACGTTCTTCTGTGTGACCTGGTCTTGGGAATCATGCTGTGGCAGGGGGCTTGGACTAGATGATCTTTCGAGGTCCCTTCCAACTCCTAATATTCTGTGATTCTGTTATATCTTTTAAATTACAGGCCTGTCAGTCTGACTTCTGTGCCAGGAAAGCTGATGGAGCAGATCATCCTGAGTACACTTCTGCAGCACTTGCAGAGCGGCCAGGGGTCGGGTCCAGTCAGCATGGCTTTGCAAAAGGCAGGTCCTGTCTGACTAACCTGATCTCCTTCTATGATGGGGTAACCCGCTTATTAGATGAAGGAAGGGGTGTGGATCTTGTCTACCTTGACTTTAGCAAGGCGTTTGACACAGTTTCCCACAGCATTCTCCTAGAGAAACTGGCTGCTCGTGGCTTGGATGAACACACCCTTGCCTGGATAAAAAATTGGTTGGATGGCCAAGTCCAGAGGGTTGTGCTCAGTGGAGTCAGGTCTGGTTGGCAGACGGTCACGAGTGGTGTCCCTCAGGAGTCAGTGCTGGGGCCTCTCCTGTTCAACACCTTTATTAATGACTTGGATGAGGGGATAGAGTGCACCCTTAGTAAGGTTGCAGATGACACTAAGCTGGGTGGGAGTGTCGATCTGCTTGACGGTAGGCAGGCNCTGGAGAGGGTGCAGAGAAGGGCAACTAAGCTAGTCAGGGGTCTGGAGAACAGGTCTTATGAGGAGAGGCTTAGGGAGCTGGGGTTGTTTAGCCTGGAGAAGAGGAGGCTGAGGGGAGACCTTATCGCTCTCTTCAGCTACTTGAAAGGTCATTCTAGGGAGGCGGGTGTTGGCCTCTTCTCCCTTGTGACTAGTGAGAGGACTAGAGGGAATGGGCTTAAGTTGTGCCAGGGTAGGTTTAGATTAGATATTAGGAAGAATTTCTTTACTGAAAGAGTGGTGAGATATTGGAATAGGCTGCCCAGGGAGGTGGTGGAGTCACCATCCCTGGAGGTTTTTAAGAAGAGGATTGATGTGTTTCTTCAGGGGATGATTTAGGGATAAGAGTAGTGTAGGGCTATCGGTTGGACTAGATGATCTTGAGGGTCCTTTCCAACTGTAATGATTCTATGATTCTGTGATTCTGTATTTTTAAATATCAACACAAGCATTTGCATTAGTAGTGAAAGCACTGTAGATGCACAATGCATATGTCCCTAGATTGCTCAGTCTTCACCAAAGCAAGATTTTGAGTATTTTTGGTCTGAATTCTACTATGCAGCTGCTATAAACACTACAGACACTCTAGTATTTGATTTGTACATTTGGTTTTAATTTACCCTCTGAATACTCATATATTATTATCTTTTCAGGTGCACATAATGAAACATGGAGGGATTTTTATGACTACTATTTAGAAATTCTGAGAAAAACAGTTCTGAACTACAGCGTATGTGTTCACTTGAGCACTCTGCATATTGTTTAAACAATGACTGCTTCAGAGCACATTAGCTATGAAATAGCAAAAAAATAATAAAAAACTTTTGTACATATTTGCCCAAAGCTAGTTGTTGTCATTTTGTTTCTTACATTTTTGTCATTGTCTCTTCAATATCTCTTAAAAACACATGGTTGGTATGTTTTTAAAGAGGCAGTGGGGATCCAGCTCTGAAATCCATGAGATGAAAATATTTCAACAGTTGCACTTTCAAGAACAAAGAATCCTTCATCCCCACTGAAAATATTAACCCAAATATTGTATTAGAGATTCAATATGGCAGTCTTCATCATTCAGGTTAGTGTTATGTCCAATCTGTGCATCTCTCTATTTTAAAATAATATATAAAAATAGATGATTCAACTGTGAATTTACTGTGAAACTAAAATAACATTCCAGATGTATAAAAGATGTCACAGATTTTAGTTGTAACCTGATTTTATTTCATTAAGGTTTGTATTTACACATCACAGAATCACAGAATGTTAGGGGTTGGAAGGGACCTCAAAAGATCATCTAGTCCACCCCCCCTGCCACAGCAGGATTCCCTAGACCAGGTCACACAGAAACATGTCATCATAGAATAGAATCATAGAATGGCTGAGGTTGGAAGGGACCTTAAAGATCATCTAGTTCCACCCCCCCCGCCATGGGCAGGGACGCCACATGCACTAGACTAGGTCATCCAGGGACACATCCAGCCTGGCCTTAAACACTGCCAGGGATGGGGCCTCCACAAGCTCTCTTGCCAACCTGTTCCAGTGCCTCACCACCCTTTGGGTAAAGAACCCCCTTCTAATCTCCAGCCTAAATTTCCCCTCCTTCAGCTTGTAGCCATTCCCTTGTGTCCTGTTGCAATCAGACCTGGAGAAAAGTCTCTCTCCTTCTGCCCTATAATCCCCTTTCAGGTACTGAAAGGTCACTATAAGGTCGCCTCTAAGCCTTCTCTTCTCCAGGCTGAACAACCCCAATTGCTTCAGCCTGTCCTCCTAGGGGAGGTGCTCCAGTCCTTTGATCATCTTTGTGGCCCTCCTCTGGACCTGCTCCAAGAGGTCCACATCTTTTTTATGCTGAGGAGCCCAGAACTGTGCACAGTACTCCAGATGGGGCCTTACGAGGGCAGAATAGAGAGGTAGAATCACCTCCTTAGACCTGCTGGTCATGCCTCTCCTGATACATCCCAGGACACGGTTAGCCTTCTGAGGTGCAAGTGCACATTGCCAGCTCATGTCCAGCTTTTTGTCTATCATGACCCCCAAGTCCAGGTGAGTTAGGAATACCTCCAGAGAAGGAGACTCCACAACCTCTCCGGGCAGTCTGTTCCAGTGCTCTATCACCTGAACTGGGAAAAAATTTCGACGTGTATTCACACAGAATCTCCTATGCTTCAGCTTACAGCCATTGCCTCTTGTCCTGTCACTGGGATCCACTGAGAAGAGCCTGACCCCATCCTCCCAACAAACACCCTTCACATATTTAAAAGCATAGATGAAGTCACCCCTTAGTCTCCTCCACACTAAAGAGATCCAGCTCCCTCAGCCTTTCCTCAGAAGGAACATGCTACACTACACCCTCTTCATCACATTGGTGGCTCTGTGCTGGACTCTCTCCAGCAGTTCCCTATCCTTCTTAAACTGAGGAGCCTAGAACTGGACACAATACTCCAGATGCGGCCTCACCATGGTAGAGTAGAGTGGGAGAACAACTTCTTTTGACCTACTAACCACACCCCTTCTAATACAGCCCAGAATCCCATTGGCCCTCCTGGCCACAAGAGCACACTGCTGGCTCATGGTCATCCTTCCATCCACCAGGACCCCTCTCCCCTTCACTGCTCTCCAACAGATCAGTCCCCAACCTATACTCATACATGGTCAGGTGCACAAGTCGACACTTGGCCTTATTGAATTTCATTCAATTTCTCACTGCCCAGCTCTCCAGCCTGTCTAAGTCATGCTGAACGGCAGCACAACCCTCTGGTGTGTCAGCCACTGCATCAAGTGTAGTGTCACCAGCAAGCTTGCTGACAGTGCACTCTGTTCCCTCATCCGGGTCATTAATGAATATATTGAATAGTACTAGTCCCAGTACCAACCCCTGAGGGACTTCTCTAGACACAGGACTCCAGCTAGACTCCATCCCACTGACACATGCCTTAAGATGCACTCCTTCAACTAAAATATCAAAGGACAAGCAAATGAAATTCTGCTGTCACTAGTTTCTCCAGATTCACAAGCATCATTCTTTCAAGTTACAACTTGCTTATAACAAACTCAGCCTGATACATCACTCATCTCCCATTCTCCCTTATTTGTTCTAGATTCTAAAGAGCCATCTTCCCTTTACATGGGAGCCCAGTCTGTGGCTGCCTGCAGCCTTTGTCTCCTACTCCCAAGGCAAACTGTACTAAAACACTGAAGACCTTTGATGGTATGCATTCAAAGAAAGACACCTAAAGCTGATGGCTAGTGTAATGAGTTCTGGTGATACAGTACTAGCTTTCTTCCAATTATTTGTATGAAATATACATTAACAGGGCATATAAAAGCCTTTCTGTCAAATGTATCTCTAACTCTGCTACAATTTGTAATACAAATTACTTTTTTTCTTTTTCAGATCTGCTACAAAAAATGCTCCAACATAAGACTGATAGCTTGTAACATTTAAAGGACAAAGTCAACTTAATTTCAGAAGTAATTTCACCACTGTAATAATTTTCACTCTCCTTCATGTCACAGTGACAGATTTTTCTCTTTCACTTGAGTAGGCATTTCACATGTAAAGACAAAAACTTTTGTAAAAATTAAAAACAAAAAAAGAATTGATTGTACACAAAATACTGTTCATGGGATAAGTTAAACTGCAAGTGCACCTGTATAATGTATCTTCCTGGTTTTATCAGCTATACATGTAAAATGTAAAATTGGTTGACAAAGTATTTTCAGCTGTATTCGTTCATACTTATTTTTAAAGTTTTGCTAACTCCAAGTATAGCATGATTGAAAACAAATGCATATCCTTTTTAAGAAATTATATTTCCAAGTATAGCTCTAAATGAAAGTGGTTAAAAATTTTCCACCTAACATGCTGCCATTCACTGTGACTTAGACAGGCTGGAGAGTTGGGCAGGGAGAAATTGAATGAGATTCAGTAAGGCCAAGTGTCGAGTCTTGCACCTGGGAAAGACCAACCCCAGATATATGAGTATAGGTTGTGTGCTGAGCTGTTGGAGAGCAGTGAAGGGGAAAGGGATCTGGGGGTCCTGGTGGATGGAAGGATGACCATGAGCCAGCAGTGTGCTCTTGGGGCCAGGAGGGCCAACGGGATTCTGGGCTGTATTAGAAGGGGTGTGGTTAGTAGGTCAAGAGAGGTTCTTCCTCTTTACTCTACCCTGCTGAGGCCGCATCTGGAGTATTGTGTCCAGTTCTGGGCCCTTCAGTTTAAGAAGGATAGGGAACTGCTGGAGAGAGTTCAGCGCAGGGCCACAAAGATGATGAAGGGGCTGGAACATCTTCCTTATGAGGAAAGGCTGAGGGAGCTGGGTCTCTTTAGCTTGGAGAAGAGGAGACTAAGGGGTGAACTCATCTATGCTTTTAAATATGTGAAGGGTGTGTGTCGGGGGGATGGGGTCAGGCTCTTCTCAGTGAAGCCCAGTGACAGGACAAGAGGCAATGGCTGTAAGCTGAAGCATAGGAGATTCCGTGTGAATACACGTAGAAATTTTTTCCCAATGAGGGTGCCAGAGCACTGGAACAGACTGCCCAGAGAGGTTGTGGAGTCTCCTTCTCTGGAGATATTCAAAACCCGTCTGGACATGCTTCTGTGTGACCTGGTCTAGGGAATCCTGCAGTGGCAGGGGGGTTGGACTAGATGATCTTTCGAGGTCCCTTCCAACTCCTAATATTCTGTGATTCTGTGATCTTACTTGAATGGAGGCAAATGATGGAAAATGTGTTTCTCATGATATCAAAGTCAGGAATACCTCCCCCCTAACAATCTATTCACATGGGTTTACAAAGCAACATGTAACTTAACCTAACTTATTAAGCAAATACAGTGGTAGCACTTGAGTACAAAAGAAGATATATGAATGCTAATGATAATATTAAAATTTTTCCCTTCTGTAAAAGCACATTACAAGACTGCATTTCTCTCTGTTTAAAATGTTTTCAAACTGCTGACTAAGCAATACACCAGGGTATTTGGATAGAGACTTTCACACAATTTCATGTTATCATGTCAAGTACAGATGGCAAGTGTGATTTCCTTCCTAACTCATCTTGTCTCTGAAGTCAATCTTTGCTAAGGTTTTAGATGCACCCTTCAGCTAAGTACATTTTTCAAGCTGGAAAAGTAGTTCTTGTTCATTATGCCTGAGGGGACACTGGACTAGTGGGATATTGAAGACTTTTTTTTAGTGCTGCTTCTGCCAAATGAACTATAATACATAGACCTAGAAATAATTATAAACAGGGTCCTTTACCTCTGTAGCAGTCACCAGATGGTATATTTAGTAAGACCCTCTGGCTCAGTTGTTGTAGCCAGACTAGACCAAATGACACCTGATAGGGCTGTAGAGATTAGCCAATTACATCTTCATTCCCTGGTCTCAAACACAGATGTCAACATTATCAAATTCACATTATTAAATTCTGATGTCCACAAAAGTCTTTATAGAATCAGGAATTCAGTAATTATCAGCAGGAGATACTGCCATTGCTTTACAGAGTACTTCCAAGCTAATTTTGTGCATCTTTCTTTAAAAATGACCATTAATGAGATTGTTTAGATTTTGAGATGCTTGCTTAAAGCTACTTTGAGTCTCTGTTCACATCAGTACATGTTTCACGAGAATTAGCAACACAGAACAAGTAAGTTCATAAAAACATTTATAAGCTGAAGTGGTTAAAATAACTATAGAACTTATACCAAGACAAACCCCATAGCACTGGATCTCCTTCCCGTTCCCCTTCCCTTTTTTTAAATGAAATACAAAAATACTGTGATAACACATACCTCTTCCTATCTTTGCAGAAATCTGCTGTCTCAGCCTGATGAAGAGAAGGCTTAGGGGGATCATATCCATGAGCATAAAGATATGACAGATGGAGTAAAGAAGAAGGAGCCAGACTCTCTCCAGTGATGTCCAGTGACAGAATGAGAGGCAGCATGCAAATATTGAAATACTAGAGATTGTATTAGAAGAAGAAACTTTTGTACTGTGAGAGTGGTTCAACACTGAAATAGGCTTCTCACACTGGTTATGGAGTCTCCATCCTTGGAGATGTTCAAAATCTGACTGGACATGACCCTGAGCAACATGTGCTAATTGACTGTGCTTTGAGCAACAGGAATAGATGTCTCACCAGGTCCTTTCTGAACTCTACAGTCCTATGGTGATACATCTGTAATGATGTGATTGCAATAAACTGACTCAGATAAAGAAAAAATATTAATTAGTGTTACAAGCACAGGTTCATATTTTAAATGCTTTTGGCAACAGAGAGGAAATCAATCTTAATTCCTTCTCAATCCTTTATAGAACACCAGTGCTTTTATTTTCTGTATGTGTAATAGATGAGGGTAAGGCAGTGGATGTGGTGTATCTTGATTTCAGTAAAGCATTTGACACTGCCTCCCACAGCATCCTTGCAACTAAACTGAGGAAATGTGGTCTGGCTGATTGGGTAGTGAGGTGGATTGTGAACTGGTTGAAGGAGAGAAGTCAGAGAGTTGTGGTCATTGGGATGGAGTCTAGTTGGAGGCCTGTGTCTAGAGGAGTCCCTCAGGGGTCGGTACTGGGACCTGTACTTTTCAATCTATTCATTAACGACCCGGATGAGGGAACAGAGTGTGCTCTCAGCAAGTCTGCTGATGACACTAAACTGGGTGGAGTGGCTGACACACTAGACGGTTGTGCTGCCGTTCAGCAAGACTTAGACAGGCTGGAGAGTTGGGCAGGGAGAAATTGAATGAGATTCAGTAAGGCCAAGTGTCGAGTCTTGCACCTGGGAAAGACCAACCCCATGTATGAGTATAGGTTGGGGGCTGAGCTGTTGGAGAGCAGTGAAGGGGAAAGGGATCTGGGGGTCCTGGTGGATGGAAGGATGACCATGAGCCAGCAGTGTGCTCTTGTGGCCGGGAGGGCAAATGGGATTCTGGGGTGTATTAGAAGGGGTGTGGTTAGTAGGTCAAGAGAGGTTCTTCCTCTTTACTCTACCCTGCTGAGGCCGCATCTGGAATATTGTGTCCAGTTCTGGGCCCCTCAGTTGAAGACGGATAGGGAACTGCTGGAGAGAGTTCAGCGCAGGGCCACAAAGATGATGAAGGGGCAGGAATATCTTCCTTATGAGGAAAGGCTGAGGGAGCTGGGTCTCTTTAGCTTGGAGAAGAGGAGACTAAGGGGTGAACTCATCTATGCTTTTAAATATGTGAAGGGTGTGTGTCGGGGGGATGGGGTCAGGCTCTTCTCAGTGAAGCCCAGTGACAGGACAAGAGGCAATGGCTGTAAGCTGAAGCATAGGAGATTCCGTGTGAATACACGTAGAAATTTTTTCCCAGTGAGGGTGCCAGAGCACTGGAACAGACTGCCCAGAGAGGTTGTGGAGTCTCCCTCTCTGATGGTATTCAAAACCCGTCTGGACATGCTTCTGTGTGACCTGGTCTAGGGAATCCTGCTGCAGCAGGGGGGTTGGACTAGATGATCTTTTGAGGTCCCTTCCAACTCCTAATATTCTGGGATTCTGTGAATTCCAACTGCTGAGTCTCAGAAATGTTAGCAGACAGAGCCTGCATCATGAATCAAGGTAAATGAGCAATTTTGCAATTGTTCAGCTAAGGAGGAGTTAACATTGAAATCTATCGGACTGCTGCTCTGTGTCCTTGTGTTCTGTTATCACCATTTCCTTTGTAACACCAACCACAGAACTCATTCATATTCTGTCCCCCTGGAATCTAACATAACCACCTGGTATGCTAAACTGATGCAGTAAGCTTAGTGACCTAGCACAGAAAAAAATCATTACACATCATATCCTTCAATTCGTCCATGTCATTACATGCATTTCTCTAGCATTCCTTAGAATGAAATCCTGAAAATCAAGAATACTGCTGTACTACAGGTTTTAAAAAATACTAGTGGTACTTAGCCATTTTTAGAAAATTGAAATGATTGTCACTGGAACCACAGAAGTTCTAAATGACTAAAACTAAATGATAATTCCTATTTAGTAAGATTCAACTTGTCATAAGCAAGACATCTGCTTTTCTTGCATTGATATATGTTATTTGACAGAATTTGGAATGTCTTCTGGTATATTTGGAATATTATATATTTGGAATATTCTGGATTCTGTCTACATGGTGCAATGCTTTCTTCTCTGTAAAAAAAGATTTTTCTGCTTTTCTATCCTAGAGAGTTACTAGTAGAAGGTAGAGAATTCTCCAATTTCAGCTTTTCTTCTGTGCTACACATTAAAACATGTTAAAATCAAGAGGGATCAACATCCTACAAGTAATCAAATCCCGGGTGACTACTTCAGCTGTATCATAGCCTGAGTTACAGGCAATCTGATAGGGGTGGGAGGAAATGTCTTTCTGCTCCCACATCTGATAAGCAGCTTTCCAAATTGTATGAGTGAATAACATACTTCATTCAGGCAACTGAGATACCCAATGTCAAGTAAAGAAATAAAGAGACTTTAGAAACTCATACTTAATCCAGTGCTTCCATATGTATTTTTTCCACCTAAGTTTCTTGTTGTGGATTCATAAACTCAAGACACCCAGAGATGTATATCACAGACAATGCTTAACTGCAGAATTACTCTTAGCATTTTATCATACATTTTCTATGAATACACAAGCTCTGTCTCAGTTCATTGCCTTATCATAAATAATTCCAGAATATGTGACCCACTTGCTTTGTAACACTGTTAGCTCTTAATTTAAATGATTCTTCTCTTTTCACAGTTTTTTCTCCAAGAATGCATGTACAAAGACAAAATCTTATCTCAGATAAATAAATAAACAAGATATCTTGGATATTTATCTCAGATAAATAAAGAAATAAGACCTTGAAACAGTAATAATTTGAAAAGTATGTTGCAATTTTTTCATCAAATCTATAATTTGTCTTCTGGGACACATTGCACAAAATAGAAAGGAAATTATAAAAAAGTTGAATAACATACTAGCACATCTCCTGTTTACAAACTAAAGCTGAAATCTGTTAGGATGCAGAATGAATTTAGATGGTTTCCAGCCTTTTTGATTTTAACTATGTGATCTGCAATTAATTTCAAAAAATGTATATACGGAAGCACTTACAGACACCTGAAGAAAAAAGACCAAACTCTGCTAACGCTGGTTTTTCCTTTAGTTGTTGAATTAAGTGGTTTATTGCCTTCCAGTCAGCATTTAAATCTTCTAATTTTTTCTAGAATAGAAAATATAAATATATTCAATTTATAATACATACATTAATATAAACAAACATAAAATAAATCAATATTTTATTTTTCCTCCCTCTCATGGACAACCTGAATTTAAAAAGTTAGAAAGGTAGAAATAGTGTTTAATCTTCACAAATGGGAAACAGGAATGAGTAAAATCCTTCCTAGTTGGGCTGCAAAAGAGCTTCATGATATCAGGGTCCTAAAAGCATCTTTCCTCCTCAACACTTCGCTGCTGAAGCTAAGAGACAACTTAGAGCCAGCTCAAGTCCCTGACCCTGACAACAGATTGACTTCCTCCACCAGCCTGAGCCTATTGTCATCTCCAAGGCACTGCCCAACCACTTGGGGCTTTGACTCTGGTTCTCCTCATCAGGCCTGATCCTGACACCCACGCAGATGCAGTCCCCTGTCTGCCCTGTTTCTTGTCTTGGAGTAGTGGGAGGGGCCCTGGCTGGTGAGACCTTGTCCTTCAGCCCAGTGGGGAGCCTCTACTACTCCCTTCTCCCAGGGAGCACTGGCTTGCACCTGAAAAGTTCTTTTATACCTATCACCAACAGAGACCAGAATATTACCTGGAATAAACTCTGGACAGATTTTCAGAACTGTACAATCACAGAATTTTCTGAGCTGGAAGGGACCCAGAAGGATCATTTAGTCCAGCTCCTAACCCTACAGAGGACACTCCAAGAATCACACCATGTGCCTGAGAGTGAAGTCCAAGCACTTCTTGAGCTCTGTCAGGCTTGGTGCTGTGACCATCTCCCTGGAGAGGCAGTTACAGAGCCCAGCCACCCTCTGGGTGAAAAACCTTTTTCTGATATCTAACCTAAATCTCCCCTGACTCAACTTCATCCTCTTACCTCTTGTCCTATCACTATCCACATGACTAAAGAGATCAGTGCCTGCTCCTCTTCAACGCCTCATGAGGTTGTTGAAGACATCAATGAGGTCTCCCCTCAGTCTCCTATTCTCCAGGCTGAACAAACCAAGTGACCTCAGCTGCTCTTCATAAGGCTTCCCCTCCATTCGCTTTACCATCTTACTGTGCCCAAAACTGCTACTCAAGGTGTGGCCGCACCAGTGTAGAGTAGAGAATGGCAATCACTTCCTTTGATGAGGTGGCA
Source organism: Galbula dea (assembly GCA_013399015.1). Lineage (NCBI taxonomy): Eukaryota > Metazoa > Chordata > Aves > Piciformes > Galbulidae > Galbula > Galbula dea. The sequence goes on along the minus strand of VWZX01011304.1, from coordinate 42,671 downwards.
ATGCTGTTCTTAATACATCCTCGGACATGGTTGGCCCTCCTGGCAGCCAGAGCACACTGCTGACTCATCATCAACCAGGACCCCCCAGGACCCTCTTCATGCTGTCACTCTCCAGCCTCTCCTTCCCCAGCCTATACACACATCTGGGGTTGACCCCTCTCAAGTGCAGAGTCCTGCACTTGACCTTGTTAAACTTGTGTAAATGCTTTTAAATAGGCCAGAAGGGAATACATACAATTCTGCATTATGGAATAAACCAACATTTTATCTTAAGAACTTTATTAAAAATAAAATTAACAGTCAGGAATATCAGAGATTCTGCCTGATACTTGACTATGAAAACTAGGCAGAAAAATCAATCAGGTATGCAAGAAAAATGCAACATTTCATATGACAGTTAAAAAATCACACATGATTTATTTCTGTGTGGATTACAGACACAAAGAAACACACATTTTGGACATATTTTATGGCAGATTCTAAAGTTGCCTTTTTTCCTTTTGTTTTAACCCAAAAACCTACTTTCAGAGCTTAAAATGCTCCAATATCTATTAATTCAATATTAGCAGAGAGTACAGAGAGCCCTTAAGAACAAAAGCTGGAGAGATCACAGTATCTGGCTTCATTTTACATTATATTCACAGCAACCCAGGAAGGAGATATGGATGTTATAAATATAACCCTGGTCCTCACTATGATTAGCTGCTTAATCATTCACGTGGATATGAGCCAGGGATTTCTTTCCAGCAGTAACAAAATATACAACATACCCACCACAGACATTGTAGAGGGCTGTCTGAGCCAACATCTATGCCACTAATAGGAGAGTAGCTAGTTCCAGACTCTTCTGTCAGAATTATAGTGTGATCCAATCTTGCATCTGCCATAAATTAGCAAGTGTGCATTAAAATGTTAATGCCTTTGAGCACAACAATTTTGCTCTAATTGCAACTCTAGATCTTTGGTGACAAGTACGAACATCAAAATATGTTGCATTGATGAGCATTTTTATTGATGTATTGATTTCCTTTCAATGTCAGCACTGGTACAATTTAAGTGAGGTTAACATTCATACACGAACTAATGTAATGGACAGCACTAAAACTAGATAGGAGATTTTAGAGTAAATGCAAGACTGAAGACAATAAAAAGTACTAGTTCACTACTAATTATTATCACTATCAGACTATTTTCACTACTTGCTCTCCCACCCAACAGGGAAAGGACAAATGGAGAGCTGTGATAAGGTAACTACAGCTCTTCCACTTCCACAAAAATCCTTTCCTGAATAAACAGTTCTGTTTAAGTGCTATTAATCATGAGATTGAGGCTTATGTTCTTTCTATTGCCACTGTCTCCTTCCCTCCTCCACCTGAAAAAACTTTACAGAAATGCATTTCAGAAGCATGAAATTGATTTTATAAAAGTGAATAGGTCAGATTATTAAAGTGCTAATGCTTAAAGGATCACACATCCCATTCTTGGCTCTCGAATCAGCATATACTAGGATTCTGTTTGTCCACAAAACAGTCCTGAACTGCAAAATTCCAGTATCAGCACTTTTAGTATGCTTAGTAAAGGTGTGAAAATAGACTTATTTCAGTGTCATAACTATGAGATAAGATAAAGTATGTGTCAATATAAATCCATGAGATCTAGTTTACATTCAAAACACTACAATGAAAATATATTATAAAGGTAGCAAAGATAACCAACTAAGCATTAGGAAATATCAGACTAACATCAATAATGAACATTAATTCAAATACAATGCATGTAATTGCACAATTTTTTAATTCTCTGACTCATACTGTTTCCCAGGAATGACTCTATAGGAACTCTACTTCATTTACTGAAAAGAATGAGAGGATTTGTGGTGAATTAAGGAAATTGGAGAGGAAAAAAGGAAACTAAGACAAAGGTGACTATAAGAAAGAAATAATCTACAAAGTTGTCAAGCAATTCTATGTAATTAATGCTTTCAAAGAGACCATGGAGTTTTTTTATTATTTTTTTTTCTGTGCCACAAACTAAACAAGTATGAGACTAAGTATTGAACTGCTGCTTGCACTGAATGCTATCCATATCTTGTACTGGATTAGGCAGGGTTCAGCCTAAATTAATGCCATTACAACAGCTTTAATTAAAGAATTTTCTAAAATTTCAAGTGCTTAATTTTGCAACCTTGGTAATATCTTTTCAAAATGACCTTAATCTGAGTACAAATTATTTCTGGTTCCACAAAATACCTTTTGTGTAGAAAATGATTTAGACATTTGCTAAGAAGTCTATATAGGAACATATAAATAGCAGAGAGTGCTGGAACTTACTCCAGAAGAATAACGACAGAAGACCAACCCAGTATAAATGGGTGGAAGCTTAAGAAAACCTACATCATCAAGAAAGCAATTCAGCAGTTCCAACAGCATATATTCACTTTGTTATGACTTATTGTACAAGACAAGAGTGAACCAGAAATTAGCTTCACAGGTCATTCAATTAAGTGAACTACAGAACGTAATGAAAAAAGTAAAATGCAGTTAGAGGAGGACTAGAAATGAAATGCTCACTACTCTGCAAGTAGTTACTAATTTCCTTACAGACACATAATATAATTGCCAAAACTCAACTCAAGGAACATCATAATCTTTATTTAAAATAAAGTTATCTTGTTCCAGTACATCTGATAGAAATCAGCAGTTTTCAAAGTCTTTGATGTGAACACTTAAAAGAAATAGACAAAAAGTATACTTCTATATCAGGAGTTTGGCCCAAACAGACTCTTTTCACACCATTTTTATTTCTGTCAGTGGGAAAACAAGTAATAGTTCTTCTCATTGAAATGACAGCATTCATTCTGCAATTCTTTACATGCAATTACAAAAACCTAGAAAGCCACAACTGTGTTTTTTTAACGGTTTCAAGTGCTTTGCTTTTTAACATTTGGAATAAGATTCCCTAAGACTACAGCTGAAGTCATGCAAAATGAGTAAAAGCAGTTACTGAAGAGTGATTTTGGTTCCATCATCCATTCAGTGTGCAGATTACATATTTTAGTTCACAACAGTAATAGTGCTGTACTAGTCAAGGAAAATGCCCGACACACAGTCAAAAGCTTTGTTTCTGCCCACTCTCATAATTGTGCTATTTTTAAGTCACCTTAAGCTTACCTCTTTTAGTGTTTTATCACTGGTTAGAACTGATCATTTTTAAAAACTGAAAAAAAAAACATAGATGCCAAAGGGGAATAACTCTTAAGGATTTCTGTTCAGGAAACAAGAAAAGAAACCAAATAATTCTTAAATATTTACTAATCTCTGAAGTGGAGATAAGTGAAAGTTGGTGAAAGGTCTACAGCACAAGAGTTATGAGGAGCTGCTGAGGGAACTGGGGTTGTTTAGTCTGGAGAAGAGGGGGTTCAGGGGGGAACCTCCTTGCTCTCTACGACTACCTGAAAGGAGGTGATAGTGAGGTGAGGCTTGATCTCTTCTCCCAGGTTACAAGTGATAGGGCAAGAGGAAATGACTTCAAGTTGTGCCTGGTGAAGTTCAGACTGCATATTAAGAAGAATTTCTTCACCAGGAGGTCTGTCAGACATTGGAACTGGCTGTCCAGGAAGGTGGTGTTCAAAAAAAGTGTAGATATGGGGCTCTGGGACATGGTGAGCATGGTAGTGTTGAATTGACAGTTGGACTTGATCTCAGAGGTCTTTTCCAAGCATAATCAGTCTATGATTCAAAGTGCATTCATGTGCTCCTGTGAGTACTTATAAATCTCTGGTAGGGATCTAGACTAATTTTGTAAATTTAAAGGAACTCTTCTAAAAGTAGAAAAATAATACTCCAAGTATAGTGACCAGATAAAGATGGAAACCCAAGAAATTTACTGTTGAGGGCATCTACGGACATGCTAATTTTATAAGGAAACCTCCTTCTGTAAAACGAGGTCATTGAGTGATGTAGGTTTGGAAAAGACCCAGTTTGCTATCTCTGGCCAGTAAGAAGCAATTACACTTAGTTTAAAAAATAAACTGCTACTGCAGTCTCTGGGAACTAGTGACTAATAATGACTAATAAAATTATGTTCATAGATACTTTATTAGCAGTTATAAAACCAGAAATCTGATCAAGCTCTGGTTGATATGGTAGTGACCTTACTAGTTTGATCTCTCAGTCCAAAAGTAGCTGAACCCTACATGGGAGGCTGCTTGCTGATTACCTTCTGCTTCAGTGTTCTACAGGATAGAAAATGATACTCTAGTCTCAGTAAAGGTCTACATAGTCTTTAGGAAACAGTGTAAAATATCCCCTTAAACTGATTTCTCTGCTGGGGAAGGATTCTATAATGCAGTTTTCTAAAAGAGAAGTGCTGGAAGTCATTAGCCTTCATAACTATGTATGCTTCACTCCAAAACATAATCAAGTCAGTCATTCTATGTGAATTTTGGCAGGGAAACTGAGTTGGAAAGTTTTATATTGCCATGTCTTCTTACCTTAAAGGTGGAAAAATTTTAAAGCAAAGAGTTTTTACAACTTGACTCTTGCCTTTTCCAGAAAACATGCTTTTTGATTTTGTTCGGGTTTTTTTTTAATTGACAACATTTCTGAAAGTGGAATTCTAGAGAAGGGAATTTTAAAACACATGATGTCAATAATTAGGCACCAAAAATGACATTTGCTTTCAATGTAGATTACTCTTGAAGAGGTAGAACAACCTTGATGTCAAAACCAATATTTCCATCACAGTATGCAAACATTTTCTAGCTGGGAACATTGCATTTTTCCTGGCTATAGCATCAGAGAACAAAAGCCATTTGCCAAGTTCTTACATTGATTTTAAACAGAGCACATCACAGAGAAGCGTACAACACAGGAAGCATAACCCATTACACAGTAATGGATATTGCTAAAGGTTGCTTCATTACCTTTACTGGATGAGTGGCTGGTTTTTCCTTATATAAATGACACCCTTTAGACAAAACCTCTTCCACATTCGGCTGTTTAGCCTGCACTGCTGCTTCAGTTTCCTGAAAAATAAAAACAGGCAGTGTAGATTAACCATAGCATAAGCAATAAGGTTGAAAAGTCCTAAAGCTCCATGGGAAGCTGTAAAACACCCATAGATTAGTTCCTGCTCAGGACTGCTTTCTGAGAAAACTCATGGGTAGTAACAGCTAAGGACAGAAAGGGTCACCAGAGAAGACGAAAGCAGAGGGACAGAAAGAGTAATGCTTGCAAAATAAACAGAGCTAGGTCCCTTCATCCTGAAAGTTTCAATAAAAAGATTACAATGCTAACACAAGGAATCAGAGGCATATCTCATTTAAGCAGCTCTGTCCTTTTGTCTGTTTTACATTACCAGCAGATTAAAAGAGCACTAGTTAACACTTTGTTCATACAGTACATGGCATTAAAACCACATAATGACATGCAACAGTGACAATGAATTTAGGAAAAGTAAAAAATATTAATACAAAATTCCTATTACTAGTAGTAAACTAGTAATTATCTAGTAAAACATTTATACTAATGAATTAAAAACAAAAGCTCTGTTCCTAAAGGTATGAGGAAGCACCTACCATTAGCAATGACACCCTACTAAATTAACAGCAGCATGTTCTCTAATATTTTTCTATTTTAACCTGGAAAGGTGTAATTCACATGTCAACATAAGACAACTCCAAGAAACTCTTCTCAACATATAGCAGCTTCATTTCACTGGGCACAGATTAAACCAATAATGAATGGGTGAAGCACTATACGTAGGAAATTAAATGCAAAAAAAGAAAAAAATCAATGAAATGTGTAAAAGAAAAACTACACATGGAGCTCCAAGATTCATATTGTTTTCATTTTCAGCTAATGTAAGCAAAAAGAAAAAAAATCCAAACACAAAAAACAACAGAATTATGGGGTATTTAAATTAACCGGTTGGTTTGGTTTTGTTTTCCTCTATCTGCTCTTCTACCACCTGCTCTATAGCTTGATTACCTTGTCCTAACCAAAACTGCAGACTGTCCACTGATTATCTGTCCACAATCTCAGTTATCATTAGTGTGATAGCAGACAAGATTGTATGTGAGTCTTGTCACCATCTGATCTAACATGTTATTTAATTAGTGGAAATCTGCTGTTCTTTGCTCTGCAATAAACCTGTTGAAATCTATGTAATTTTAAGTGTCAGAAAGGAGCCATTTTGCCCCTCTGCTTCAGTTCAACACAGAAAACATGTCTACACTGCTGACTGAAATTTTACGTGCACAACTTTATGGATGATCAGTAAAAGTAAAAATTGTTGATAAATTCAGTATCATATCCCCTTTTTCAATTCAAATATTGTTTATGAATAGCAACTGATATGGTGAATTAAAGCTTGTCTGATTTCTTGCAATGATATTTAAAATGTTTGCATTTAATAGCTTTTTTATTATGCATTTCAATACTAATGAGATATAACTGTAAGGATTCATAGAGAAAGAGCACTGAAAATCAATATGCAGCAAAACTGGGATATTAGGAGAATGAGAGTTTATTAACATGTTGATAAAACCCTCACTAAAGTTTCAGGGTTTTTTCCTCAATTGTAGTTTAACTTTCTATTTCCCTCTTCACCTTATAAAAGAAAAATAATCATCAAGGAGTATTAATTAAGGAAGTTTTCTGCCTATCTTGATGGACTAGATGATCTTTCGAGGTCCCTTCCAACTCCTAATATTCTGTGATTCTGTGATTCTGTGAAAGCAGGCATTTTAATATTTGTTCAGTTGTGGGTTTTTAGAAACTGTGTGCAGTATTTCATCAATATCTTGCGTTCTGCTATTTTACAAATCTCAAATGCTTTTTTATAACAGCACCAGGTAACATAAAAATTTTGTAGCAGTAAAAACACATTAAAACTCCCTGCAGAGTCCAAGAATATGAAGATCACTATGGGTTCACCAATGCTGCTGGAGTTACATGAACTAACCTTGTGTAGTATAATCTTTCAAAATCAATGGCTTTGACCTAAATCAAAATGCATTGTGCAAGTCTATCCAATATAGCATGATGCTTCATTTGAAATTTATGTGGAAATAAGATTAGAGATAAGAGTCCAGGGGAAAAAGACATTCTCAGTATCTTGTCATTCATTTGGTGAATTTAAGAGATTAAATTAAGGATTTAATGCTGAAATTAAGAGATATCTTATTTATTAGAACATCAACTACTTTTTGATTTTGCACATTAATTCCAACCTCAACTACAACCATCAGAAAACAATCTTAAATGAATGCACACCTGACATTAAATTGCTGCAGTAACTTTGAGGGAGCTCTTTGCCCAGTTCTCTGCCTGGGGGGATAAACCCTTGATGCATTCTGCCCAGTGAGCAAGTTTCCATCAATTTCAAATCTATTTGGTAGGTGACACCTTTTTAATATGGGTTGACAGGCAAAATAGTAGTTTCAGGATACTGCTCCATCATTCAGTTCCCAAAGAACAAAAAGGTAACAACAATAACGTGGCCTCCAGTGGTTCACCCACAACAGAGACCGCAGTTACTGCCTACCCTATGCAGGATCCAGGAAAATAACACACTCCCAGAGGAGGGCCTGACTTCTGCTCTGGATCACACAAGCTAGGCTACTACTAAAGCTAACAAGAATTGTCCATGCTCATGTCCATCAGTTTTTAGGGAATATCAAAGCTGTAACTTTTAAAAAGTCTTGGTTCAAGATCATTGATGTCTCTGCCACACTCATGATGCTCTCTGTGGAAGAATGTCTGCAGGGTGGCAGAGCCGACGCTGCTGGAATTGTACAGTCTATGAACTGCTGGTGAAAGGAATCATAAGCTACTTCTGGGCTGGGTGATGAATATACTAATTAAACTTTTCATACAAATCGCAAATTAAAATACATCCTCATTGGGAACTGCTGTTTCTCAAACATGTATAAATAACAAGAATCAGAGGTCACTTTTTTCTTTTCCATGACATACCATTTATGAATTTCCAGTGGTGTTAAAATGGTGCATCTGAACTGATGAAAGCCTACTGCTAGATAAGCCGCATTGGCTTCTGCATTTCCAATAACATGTCAGTTCAACCTGCTGAACAAATTTATGGGCTGAAAAAGTGGCAGAGACTTGTCTACAGCCCCATCTGGACTATGAAAGTCTGTTGATACTCAGAAAATTCATATTCTCTAGCTGAAACCAATATATTGACTAAACCTCTGGTGTGTATGCCAGAGGAAGAGAAAGTCTGATGGCTTGACATATGTTATTTCAAGAGATAGTAACTAACCTAGCAGACAGAGACAGGCAGTTTAACATATGCTGCCCATATACTAGTGGGCCCAGACAACCACCTAGAAAAGTATCTGCAGCATTTCACAATGTGTGTTGGTGTATATTAAGAATCACAAGCACTGACTGATCTTCTATGGTAACAGTGGTAAAACTTTTGGGATCACTTTCCCAGTGAGAAAATTGAGATTATGTCCATGGGACATTTTCTGCAAGAACAGTAGGAGAATTTCAAATAAAGAAAAAAATATAAGTTTGAAGTTAATAGAGTGAGTTGTTTTAAAACTCGTAACCCCTTTTTATAAAGATGGTACATTAAATGGAGATTAAAGAAGATAATTTATTTACAGGAAAACAAAAGCAGTAAGCAATTTCCCTTCACTTACTGGCTGAGACAAAGCAATGATATTTAACAAAAAGTACACTAAATGTAAAATCTAAAATAATTTGGAGGCTTTTAATTTCAAAAAACTTTTTCAAAATAATCAGATATAAAATCCCCATATATATCTGACTTAATAGCAGAAAATTACATTTAATTATCATTTTCTTGTCTTTTAGACAAAGGAGAGTGTAACTTGTAACCAGGAATCTTTGAGATGGATTTTTTTATTTATGCACATGAGAAATTACAGGTTCATTGAAATATTCATGTCTATCTTTCAAGGTACTGTTCTCAGATATTTTAGGGAAAAAGCTCTGAACAAATGATGAGTTTTGAGTCCTTCAGTTTCTCCTCACAACTGAAGAAAGGCAAGTGGATAGAAAAACTGAGTATATGCATATCTTCAAGAAACCTGGTTCTAAATAAGTGAATTTTTTTATTATTTTTTTTTTAAACTCAGCTCTACATATTCCCATTCATGGAGTAGATAAGAACCTGAACCACCACAAAGAAGAATAATCAGAGAATAAATACATCTAAGTTCAGCTACACCACAGGAAGCAGCAAAACTTGATGGTAGGTCAGACAGTGCAGTTAATGGCATTCTCAGTATTCACTTTAGGTATTTATATAATATTATTGGAATACATCCTACATATGCTATTAACATTTCCATGGCCAAATTGAGTGAGACCTAATTCACTGGTGAAAAAAACAATTGCCATTGTTTAAACTTCCTGTCTCTATGTAGAAAGAAAACGCTCTGTGATCATCTAAATTACAAAATTTAACTTCGCTTTCCTGTCTTAGGGAAACAAACCAAAACCAAAACAAAAAATATCCATTTAAAGACCATTACATTAGTGGCCTAGGTAGAAGCTTGACGGAAAAACTTTTTTGTCACTCAAAGTATTCTGTAACTAACAGACAAGCAATTATATGTACTACCTCTAAAAATGGCATTTTAGTGAGTAAATAAAATAGCCATTTTTTGCCCTAATATCTTAAATCACTGATCTTTTCAATGTGTGAGACCCAAAGTATGATCCCAAGGCAGTGTTAGAAGCCATCTTAATGGGGAAAAGAATACTGTAAGATTCATGCAGCTTTTTAAAGTGAATCGTGTAGAAGGCTGTCATCTCATTTTAAGGAGAGAATGGAAAATTGGTATGACTATAGCTCTTGACTTATGTGAACAATTGCCGACATATGTTAGAGGGAAATCATAGAATCACAGAATTATTACAGTCGGAAAGGACCCTCAAGATCATCCAGTCCAACCGATAGCCCTACACTACTCTTATACCTAAATCATCCCCTGAAGAAACACATCCATCCTCTTCTTAAAAACCTCCAGGGATGGTGACTCCACCACCTCCCTGGGCAGCCTATTCCAATATCTCACCACTCTTTCAGTAAAGAAATTCTTCCTAATATCTAATCTAAACCTACCCTGGCACAGCTTAAGCCCATGCCCTCTAGTCCTCTCACTAGTCACAAGGGAGAAGAGGCCAACACCTGCCTCCCTAGAATGGCCTTTCAAGTAGCTGAAGAGAGCGATAAGGTCTCCCCTCAGCCTCCTCTTCTCCAGGCTAAACAACCCCAGCTCCCTAAGCCTCTCCTNAACTCATCTCATTGGCCTCTGCCCGTTGATCCAGCCTATCTAGGTCCGTCTGCAGAGCCTTCCTACCCTCAAGCAGATCGACACTCCCATCCAGCTTAGTGTCATCTGCAAACTTACTAAGGGTGCACTCTATCCCCTCATCCAAGTCATCAGTTTCACACAATTCAATTATTTTGCACAAAAGAACACTACACTTCGTTCTAAAAGAGCAACAATTCAATTTTAGCGTACATTACTTTCTAAACCTATGAGTCCAGGCCTTTGTTCAGTTTGTGAAATAAGCAGACACTATTTCTATTAAGATTTGGTGGTGTTTTTCATCATTCTGCTCCCTGCAAAGTCTGTTATTTCTGGTACTGGAAAAGGAAAGGGGGAAAAAAAAAAAAAGAGGAAATCCTCCACAATAAAATGGAACTAAGAAGGTCTCAAAATTTAAGCCATGCAAAGTGCCTGAAACAGCTATCCCCATCAATATTCAGACTGAAAGGATATTTTTTCCAAAGCACATTTTCCTGTTCACTGTCAGAAGTTTGTGAGCTTCCACTGTACATCTAGAGGAGATGAAACGGTTATTTTTTCCCCACACAGACAGTTCAGTATCTGTCCATTGAAGCTGTCTGTCCTGAAAAGGAAATTCCTAGAGATACTGAAGACAGATGAAATTATTATCTGTAAAGACATGACCTGCAGATATGGCATATGAAAAGAATTTAGCTATGGTGGTTATATACCAAAGAAGCACAGCTGGACTGTGAAAAGGTCCAGTAACAATATTGTGACTCCGGATATGATTCAGAATATTTTCTTTTGAGGCTAGACAAGTCACAGGATGAAACAGCTGCTCCTTTTCCACCTAGACTGCAGATACTGTCTTAATTCCAGTGCATAATATAAAAGAGAGAATAAGAAACCCAGGAGAACTGACATAGAAGAAAGTTTGGCTGGAAAGCATTATGAGAAAGTCTTGTGAGAAAATAGGGGAAGTTCCAAAAATTTTACAAGCTCTCTCCTAGTTATGTGCTCTTTCAATGCTGAAGTATAGTAGCTTAAGACAAAGAAAAGTTACTTAGATTGACACAGGAGCAGGTAAGGACTAGCATGATAAGTATTGTGACTGGCAAGTTAAATTTGGTAATAAATATAAAAGTAATACAAAAAATGTTTATTTATTCCTATAAACAAGAAAGAAAGAAATCAGAATTTCTTCTCTCATTCAACAAATAATGGCAGTTCTAGTCATTAAACTGAGTTAAAAATCATTCAACTTGGGATGCAGGCATTGACTTATTTATTTAACCATCTAATTCTTGGTTGCTTATTCATCTCCCTCTTAGGTCAGGGCTTACATGGAATTTTTTCTCCTCTTTACAAGTTCAGTAAATAAAGAATTATTTTCAGAGAAGTTTCTGGATACAAAAGGAAATTAGAAAAAAATAAAAAAGCTATTACCGTTCTAACATCAGTTTGTTTATTGTAACATATCTTCAGATATGTCCATCTTTTGGTACTAGTCTTTAATACATCATTTACAAGGAAGACTCATGAGGATATACTTTTGTAGTTTGTCTTCCAGTTGTCACAGTGGCATATATTGCTGGAAGTGGTAAAAACTGCTCACAGCAGTTTCTTCACAGCAACTTTCTTCACAGCAACTTTCTTCGCAGCAGCCCATATGGCATTATGTTTTGCATCTACAATGAAAACAGCGTTGATAATACAGAGATATTTTAGTTATTGCTAAGCAGTGCTTACATAGCGTCAAGGCCTTTTCTGCTCGTTACACTGCCTTGCCAGAGAGTAGGTTAGGGGTGCACAGGAAGCTGGGAGAGGACACAGCTGGGACAGCTGACCTCAGCTGACCAAATGGATATCCCATACCATATCTCATGCTCAGCAATAAAAGCTATGGGGAAGAAGGAGGAAGGTGGGGGACATTTAGGGCTAACGTGTTTGTCTTCCTAAGAAATAGCTATGCGTGCTGGATCTCTGCTTTCCTGGAGATGGCTGAACACCTGCCTGCTGAGGGGGAAGTAGTGAATCAATTCCTTGTTTTGCTTTGCTCGTGTGGGCAGTTTTGCTTTACCTATTAACTTGTCTACATCCCAACCCACGACTTTTTCACTTTTGCCCTTCTGATTCTCTTTCCAGCCCATTGCGGGATGGAGGGAGTGGCTGTGTGGGGCTCAGCTGTCTACCTTAGTTAACCCACAACAGTGGTTTAGAGAGAATTCCCAGCTGACAACAATCTCCTTTCACTGAAGAATTTGTCATATTTCACAGGCTGATTCTTCTTAAAAGAGTATTTCACAAGAGTTAAGTTTTACACAACTGTGCTCAAAATTTCAAATCTACATTTACTTGGAAAATTAGCACAAAATCTGCAACAGGATTGTGGTTTTCATATTATCACTAACTTCAGTGTGAGAAGGAACTAAGATTCTTTTAGATGTATGCTTTTAATTTTACTCCATAAATAAGCAAATAGATTTTTACTCAAAAATCAAATTAATATTGATCAAAAAAACTTTATTCAAAATATCCATCAGGTACCAAAATTTGATATAGTTTCTAATGTACAAACAAATGAGAATGTATATCATACATCCCCTGTCTCTAATATTTACTACATACCAATCAATGCAAAGCAAATTAAGCCAAAGCTAATAGGACCTTGTGCAGATATAAGTGGTCATTTGTGTGGTTTTTCTTCAGATTCCAGATACTTCAGATTGTATGTGATCAGCAGAGCAAAATACATAATCCTGCAGAAAAGGATTTACTGTTTAATAAATAACATCCTATTATAAAGAATGCCCAAGAGCTTTTAAGAATTGTGTTTTGAAGAGGAAGTAGGTTTTCTGTTAAGAGCATAGAAAAAAAGAACACAAATGGTGAAAATGTTAGAAAACAGTATTTTCTGAATATGGGAGGAAATATTCTATATCTGAAAATGTAAGTACTTTGAAGCAAGCTATAGTTTTAGTATTGATGTCACTAGAGCCTTGGTAAAATGCTCTGTCATTTCAGCAAGTTTCCTCCTATATTTAACCACTTGTTTATATTAACCACACTTTTCTCTGGGACTCTGAACAGTACCCGAGCTGTTAGTACAAGGAGAAATCCGAAAGACAAAACTGAGATACACTAGATTTCAAGCAACAAACCCACACTTCTAAAAAACTTACACTCTCAACAATGAAATCACATCTTGATTTACTAGTCATCTATCATTTCGTAGAGAAATACTAACACACATCAAATACTTGACAAAGTCTTTCCTCTTCTGAGACACTGGAAGACAGATATGTTTGCAATCCGTCCCTAAGACTGCAAAATCTCACAATTTACAAGGATTACTTATTGGAAAAGTTTTGCCACTTTTTCACAATCCATTTGCAGCTAATATCATTTACTATTCTTGCACTATGTTTAGAAGATGTTTGGATACAGATTGTTTAAAATCTAAATGATTGCATCTCTCAAAGAAAACATTGAGCAGGTTGCTTCTCAAAGTTGCATAAAAAGGAAAGAGTGATACTTGATTTATGCACAGAATATCAGGCTCTAGGTTCTATGAGTTGATTCAAGTGATATTTACTGCAGACCTTAATAGTGCATTGAAAACAGGAGTAGTTTAAACAATCAAATAGTATTTCATCCTCAAAAGTTTCCACAGTTCAACCTTTTGCCAAATAATCACAGATGTCAGAATGTAGTGAGATGAGTATCTGGGCTCCATAGACCTCATGTGCTCATGCAGATGAAGTATACTGCCTCTTATTGCATACAAAACCTACTAATTTAAAAGGATGTTAGCAAAATCTAAAGGTAAAAGAACCAATAAAATCTGTCTTATCTGGCCTAGTTTGTCAAGCAGAAACTGACAAATGAAGGTTAATGGAAGAAAAATGTCCCCTTGGCACTTTCATTCTCTCATGTGGGTGAGTTTTCTTTTATTTGTGTGTGATTAGGTTTGCAACTCTTCAGCTATGCTCTTATGTTCTAACAGGAGGTTGCCAAGCATATAATGAAGCGATTGACCAGAGTTGACAGATTTCCTATTGCTATTCAAAGCTTATCATGGATGAAATCCAAATCCAAGTTATTTTTAAGAATAAAGTTATTTAATTTTTTAAGGATGGCCTATTTTTATCTGCCAAAAATGAACAAAATATGCTATTTTAAATATATGACAAGGGACAACCATTGACATTAAGCAGGTATAAATACTACATCCAGAGACAGTTCAAAGCATCTTTAAGAGTATAGGCAAAAATCCTGGTTGTGTAAAATCTTGGAAAAGAGACTCAAGTATAGGAGGACTAAAGGAGGGGTGCGTGATGACCCATAAGATAAGGAGGGAGTAAAGGGAAAAGATTGGGAAATTGCATAAACAGGGAGAAAAGACCATTGAGAATGCAAGAGGATTTGGAGGCAAGGTGGAAGGAAAGTATAAAGTGGTCTGGAGAAGGGTCAGCAGGATTTCGGTGAGCTATAAGTGGAAACAGGAATTTCTCCATTTTGTAAACTCATTACCTATCCAGACTGCAATTTCCCCATCTATTCTTTAAAACACAGGGACTCACATTTCCGTTCATGCCTGCTGAGGCCTCATCATCTATTGTCACCTACATCTGTCATAATTCCCCTGGAAAATGGTCTTCCAGACAAAATGCCAGTATGGAGACAAAGACCTGGAGGAATTCTCAGAAAGCCCATATTTAACCTTCTCCTATGCCAGGAGGAGGTGGTATGATGACTCTTAAGGCTTTTAGGAGGTAGGAGGTGGCTCCCCATATCCTTCTTTCCATTCCATACATTCTGAGCTCTCAGGAGGTAAGGAGCACCATCAGAAGACATTTACAGAACATGTAGGATAGGGTTCTCTGTTCAGATTGGAATAGAACATCTTCAGTTTCTCTTTAACAGCAGAGGAATTAGAATTAAACTCAGCATCCCATGTCATTTGATGCCAAAGAGTAAATCACTGCAGTGGCAAGGAATTTGTGGAAGTAAAGAATTAAATGCAAATAAACACATAAATTAATAGAGTGTCAATATCTATACTGTTAAATAAAATCCAGAAATGCAACAGAAAACAAAACCTAATCACTATTAAGTTCAGTGTATCCATTTAGTACACTGTTCAGCATGTTCAATCAGAAAAATATAGAGGAATATGGAATGGGGTTGGATTCATATCTCTATTTTCATTTACTAAAAAATATTTTTCTATGCATCTTTTCTATTTCCTGTAATTAAAAAAAGAGAAAAAAGAGGAGAAAAGATGCTGTTTTACATACACTTTGACCCAAACTCATTAATGGACTAACCAATTTATTAATTCTACAGTCAAAACACAAGTACAGTTTTTGAGAATATGTGTGTGGAGGTGGTCTACTGGTTAGGATTCATCACTCTCACCACTGGGACCTGGGTTCAAATCCCGGGCAGGGAAGCTTTGTTATGACCTAGTCTTAGGGAATCCTGCTCTGGCAGGGGGGGTTGGACTAGATGATCTTTCAAGGTCCCTTCCGACTCCTAACATACTCTGATACTGTAGTCTAATGAACTAAATAAAGGCATGCTTTAATATAACAGATAACTCAGAAAGTGAAACAACACTTAAAATACAGAATTTAATAAAACCTTAGCCATGGAACTACCATCAGAAGACCTCTATGTCTAACAGATAGTGCTAGCCACAGTGCAGAACACATGCCCTTGTTGAAAAAGTCAAGGGGTGAAATTCAGAGAATGAGGTAACATCAGCAAGAATTTTTACCAGGCACTCACTGTCTGCTCAGTTGCTATTAAAGTTTTGCACATATAGCCAGTAAATCTGTGACTTTCCAGAGATTCAGAGCAGGCCAAAGGCATTTGTCCTAAAGCTTTCTACCGCCTTTACCTCCTCTAGTTACCTCTGGAATAACAAAATTCAGATTAGGATATATGCACTGAATGGAAAACCAAGCAAATTCAAAAAGACAATGACTGAAAGTGAAATGTCAGCCTTCTGCCCAACACTGAGTTTCACTTACACAAATACTGGTTGTAGTTCCATATTAATTCCTTGGATGAGTAGATAATTCTATTTTAAAATTATATATATTTGCTCCTTGGACAAATATTTAAATAAAAGGTGAATATCTTTTGGGATTTTGAGTTTGCTTTTCAAAATACCTAAGTTATGCTTTTAGCATTTCCTTTTAAAATTTTACTTAGAATAGATTCACATAATGAAACTAAGAAGAAACATTTTCAACCTAAAATTCACTTAGGAGGAGATAGCCTGGAAATCTTTTTAAAAGTCCAGTATTCATGTATTTTCCCAGGAGACTAAGAAAGTTAGAATACACATTTTTTTCCTAATTATTTTTTGTGCAATCTTAGCTGTTAACTCCTAACATACTCTCATCAAAGGGCTTTTTGTTACACTGAAGTTATTGTACAGGAAACAGAGCTAACATGCACCTTATTAAATTATTTCCAAGATTATTTTATTGGATGTTTAAATATTGAAGTTGCACATAAATACATTTATTTACAGTTTTCTTAACAAGCTGTCCTGCTTTGAGTTAGAACAGAACTCATTCTTTTCAGTGGCACTTCAGATTACTAGGCTGTAAACATGTTTTCATTTTTAGGTTCCATTCATAAGAAGCCTTTCCAGTCCATTTTTCTTGATGCACTTTGCTTGTGCTAAGGAGTAGTAACTAAGGAGTTTAGTAGTACTAAGGAGTTCAGAAACTACAGGAGTTTCTGAACCACTGCTCAAAGCTGTATGTACTGGTGGTAATGATCTGTCACACTACAGCTAGAGATTTCACTCTGCTCACATATTGCAAAACAAAATTCCAATTACATAACTACATATGATGGAACACTTTCTCCTTGACTCTGTCTCTAGGCATTTCAAGGATAAGGGAGTCATTGGGAGCAGTCAGCATGGGTTTACCAAGGGGAAGTCATGTTTGACCAACCTGAGAGCCTTTTATGAAGACATAACCAGGTGGATAGATGAGGGTAGGGCAGTGAATGTGGTTTATCTTGATCTCAGTAAAGTGTTTGACACTGTCTCCCACAGCATCCTTGCAGCTAAACTGAGGAAGTGTGGTCTGGCTGATTGGGTAGTGAGGTGGATTGTGAGCTGGTTGAAGGAGAGAAGTCAGAGAGTTGTGGTCAATGGGATTGGAGTCTAGTTGGAGGCCTGTGTCTAGAGGAGTCCCTCAGGGATCGGTACTGGGACCAGTACTTTTCAATCTATTCATTAACGACCCGGATGAGNCTGGAATATTGTGTCCAGTTCTGGGCCCCTCAGTTGAAGAAGGATAGGGAAGTGCTGGAGAGAGTTCAGCGCAGGGCCACAAAGATGATGAAGGGGCTGGAACATCTTCCTTATGAGGAAAGGCTGAGGGAGCTGTGTCTCTTTAGCTTGGAGAAGAGGAGACTAAGGGGTGACCTCATCTATGCTTTTAAATATGTGAAGGGTGTGTGTTGGGAAGATGGGGTCAGGCTCTACTCAGTGAAGCCCAGTGACAGGACAAGAGGCAATGGCTGTAAGCTGAAGCATAGGAGATTCCGTGTGAATACACGTAGAAATTTTTTCCCAGTGAGGGTGAAAGAGCACTGGAACAGACTGCCCAGAGAGGTTGTGGAGTCTCCTTCTCTGGGGGTATTCAAAACCTGTCTGGATGCACTTCTGTGTGACCTAGTCTAGGGAATCCTGCTGCAGCAGGGGCGTTGGACTAGATGATCTTTCGAGGTCCTTTCCAACTCCTAATATTCTGTGATTCTGTGATATACCTATATGGCAGTTAAACAAGTAGAGTGCAGCAGTCCCAGAAAACTACGCTACTGCTTTTGACAATAATGTTCCTACCGATACTAGTTACATTTGGTTATTCACCACATTTTTTTTTCCCTATTTCAAGGAGAATCAGAGAGTGAATGTTGAGGAAAGATTATTGCTTATGTGGAATTTATACATAAGAAAAATAAATGAGGATTAAAAGAGAAAAATTCTTGTGAATGAAGTAGGCAGTAAAAAAAAAAAATCTAAAAATTTATTTTTAATTTTCTTTTCTGCATCTTTCTCTCTGACATCGATTTGGCACTACTCAGGCTGGGTTAAAACTGACACACGTTTGTAAATTGCAACCTACTGTAAATTAATGATATTTTCAATTCTAAACAAGGCTACAGAGTTAAATAATACTCTCCAGTTTTTCAGAATACTTAGACTGCTTGACTTTATAAATGGCCCACAGATTTCAAATCCTAAATACCAACACAGATAATCTACAGTAACAGCTAAAACTAGCAACAGCTAAAAGCATATTAGCACTAGAATATTTGTAAGCTTTTCTTATTTCTACCTTACGAGACAATATATTCCTTACATATTTGGGGTTCTAAAAATATTTTCTCTTGTTGAATATGTCACAACATATAGATATAAGTGGTTCTTTGTTTTAATTTTAAAAAACCCTTTAACTCCTTCCTACAGTATTTTTCTAAAGCCCCAGCACTCCGCAAATGTGATATGGGTTACATTTAAAAAAATTCCATCTGACTTTGAGATCACAGATGGTTCATTTTGTCTTAGTCACAGTTGCAGTGGGTTGTGACAGGAAATCTTTTACTTCTGGTCTGTCTTATCCAATCATTTTGATTTTTCTATATTTTTAAAGCCCTATTATTCCAATTCTGCTATTTTGAAACCTGACTTCTGAATCTAACAGTTCTTTGAAGTCTTCTGGGTTTCTTCCTTGTAAGTAACATGCCTGGAAATATATGTAATTAAAATTCTTTCTGACCTGGGAATAGGTCATACATAGAATACATAGAATTGGGATTAAACAGGACTATAGGCAAATAAATATTTAGAGAGAAAGAAAACTGAGAGAAAACAAGAGGAAAAAGTTGATTACAGACTTTCTGAATATATTTTCTTAAGCTTCCATACAACTAGGGAAGCATCACTGGTTATGCTCCCTTCCAGGACTACCCTTACTCTTTTTCTTGCTGGTAAAGTAAACAAATCTCAGCAGAACAGTCAGCAGGAAGAGATAAAGGTCAGGGGTAAGAGTAGTGTAGGGCTATCGGTTGGACTAGATGATCTTGAGGGTCCTTTCCAACCGTAATGATTCTGTGATTCTGTGATTCTGTAACTTCCTTTAGCCGTAATCTGAAGCTCCACCGATTATTGATGCTGCAGGGAAAGCTGTTTCAAAGTGTAATGCATAGGTATATATCCACATGTTCCAAATAATGTATCCTAAAAGGTTTAAGTATCTTAAACTTGGACGGCTGGATTAGAATAAATACATTTCAAAGTGCTCATGTATGTCCTTAAATATTCCATTAAAGAGACAAAGCAGAAGCTACTATACCTTCCATTATAGCAACATTTGCTGCCTACTTAGACTCTGATTAGCTGACTTAGCCAAAATTAGCTTGTGGTTAAAAATAACCACATTATTATTAGGACTACAAAAATAATTGCTTTGACCACAACCATAATTGCTTTTTGAACTAATACTCTAATAATTAAATACTCTATATTTGCTTTCTTATTTGAATTAAAACAACAGTAC
This sequence comes from Galbula dea, assembly GCA_013399015.1. Lineage (NCBI taxonomy): Eukaryota > Metazoa > Chordata > Aves > Piciformes > Galbulidae > Galbula > Galbula dea. Next base: position 22,775 of record VWZX01011304.1, on the reverse strand, counting down.
TGATGGCCAACAAACAAGAGTTTAGGAGAAAACTTGATTACTGTCTATTAATGCAGTATTGGAGCTCTCTACTTTGGCAAACAAAGCAGTGACAGAAAGATGGAGCTAAGCTCAGCCAAGCAAATATGTGCAAGTTTTTAACTCAGCTGTTGAAGTAATTTACCACAAGATGTGGATGACTGTTTATATATCAGAATTGGAAACCAGGCTTTTTGTTTGCTTGTTTTTGAGAAAGGTGTGCTACAGTTCAAGCAGGAAATAATTTAGAAAGCTGAAAGCATTACTCCATAGAGCAGGTCTGACTGGATGATCAGAGCAGTATCTTCTAACCTGATATCGAACCAACTATACTAATTCTATGCACATCTTTGATAGATGGCAAATAGTTGTCTGTTTGAAGCCAGCTGCAGGGTTGCCATGTATCAGGCAATAGCTGTAACTGTTTCTTTATGTTTCATATAAAATTTTAATATTTCAACAGTATATGAGGGCTTGTTTATGAATATTTATATCAAAAAAATACCTGGCAGGAGGACTGTCAGTGATGTCTAGGTTAAAGAGGAAAGTGGAGTCCATCCTATTAGAATTTTCTGCATGTCTGCAACTAACACACAGCTTGCTCTGCTGTTAGTCTTTATCTGCTACAGTTAGATGTTCCCCTCCCATACATTTCTAGCCCAAAGGACAGCCAAAGTACCATAGGAAATATATCTTGAAATATTATGAAACTGCCACAGGTTTGAAAGAAGCAAGGCTACCCTCAGAAAGCCCAACAAGCAAGGCTGAAGTGGAGCTAGTGCTGTTTGGATCAGAAGCCAGACAGATCTGGAAAGGATAAATAAAACTTCCTCACATCAAAATTCACTCAGTGAGAAACACTATCTCCTATCATCCATGTTATCTCCTAGGATCCCAGCTTTGCACATTTGCACTAACAGCTGAAAAGCAGCTATGACTTCCTAGGATTTAAGTTTACTTATGTCACTAAGGACTGTGACAACACAACCAGCAAAACCATTAGATTTTGAAGGCTCACGTATTACAAAACTCACATCTTTAGCTGTGGATTTTTAGTGACAAAGAAAGTATGAACTGCTAGGAAAACTGAAGTCATTCAACATAAACCGAAAGCAAGACCAGGAAAATGGCCTTCAGTCTAGCTACACATCACTAGCACTGAGAGAAGTACTAATGAAAAAAATATAAACCCCCAAGCACATACTAAGAGCTGAACTTTGATATGCCTACACTGAAGGTGTCTCCTCACATGGCTATATCCAACAGCTATGGCTATAACACAAATAAACTAGACACAGAAGGCATACTGTAAACAAAGCTATACTGTTACACCCCATCCCTTGATGGCAATTACATCACCAACACCACTGATGCTGTGGGTAGGCACTGAGGAAGTCCCAGACTGGACTCAGCAGCAGACAGGACCTGCATTCAGAAGCTGGATTCTGGAACACACAGATCCTGAAGACAGAACGGACAGAGTCCTCCTTGGACACCAGATACTGAAGAAGAGAGCTTGACCCTCTTGATCCCTCAGCTTTACACTGAATATGACATAGATGGAAGGTAATACCTAGCTGATCAGTTTGGGGCCACCTGAACTGTCTGTTCCTCTCCACAAAGTATGGCCATTTACTCTGTACCCCAATGTGGGACACAAGACTTAGCAGTGACCTTGGTCTGCATGACAATCCTTGGTACTAACTTTAAATACTGAGTGCTAGAACTACTAGAAGCAGACACTGTCTTAGAAAACATGCTGTTAACTTCAGAAAGTGCAGTTAATTAGAAGAGATTGAGCTGAAAACTAAAGTCACTGAACAGAATTAGCTCTTTTCTAACTCAAACCACGACACACCATTAAAGGTTAACACTGCCAGGTACTCTTTATGTATTCATTACACATGTACTTTATAGATCAATATTATTTAAAAGGTTAAATCATAATGTCTGATAAGGACATGCATTTATTTATCTATTTATCTCTTTATTTATGGAGGATACTGTGGTGGTAGTTATCAGATTATAGCTGCATGCCAAAAGTAAAGGTTACTACCATTTTGAGGGAAATAAATCACTGGTTTTTGGAGAATTATGTCAGAATAATTATAATTAGTGTGTTAGATGTCCTTTGGTTAGTGTATCAAGTTTTAATTTCAGCTATCACACATTTCTGTAACTGAAATTGCTACAGTTAAGTAAAAATGCAGGAAACTTGCTTTGAAACAGTTGCATTATTTTAAGATTGTTGTAAGATTGCCAACTCCTTAAAGGCACCCTATGCATTGGTTTAAAACAAACACACATTCCCATCCTCTGTCTATTTTACATTTCCCACACCCTCTGTTCTTCTGATCAATATCCTTACAGTACTTAAACCTATATCTAAAATTTTGCCACTTACATTAGGTTTGAAACTTCTCTCCCAAAATAAATAGTTTAGAAAACAAAAAAGATAGGGGAGTATTTAATGGTTGAGGAGCAAAGAAAAGAACATTACCTTGCAGGCTTAGTAATATTATGGAGAACATTGAAAAAAATTTCATAAAAGACCATGTCTCAGTTGAAATTAAAATTTGTAAGCCATTATATCAAATTCTATAACAAAATAATCTGAATTTCGTGGGGACTTTTTAACTCAAGTGCTATATTCACAAGTTTGATTGTCAGTTATAAATCTTCATACCTTCCAGGTTTTTAAAATATCAAAAAGGTTCTTTGTAAAATTTCTCATCCCATCTCTTTTTTATAAGAATATTAACAATAACCTTTTTATTCTACTAGGTGATTGTCAGAATCACACGTGCTTCTGAAAACCTGTATTATAAAATCCTGCAGAAGATATGTCAATGCTCTCTGGATATAGGTAATGGAATTAAAATGCTGGTAGAACAAATGTTGAATATTTATGCAGTATTTGGGAATATCAGAGCAAAAGACTTTGTTGAATACACCCTTTCCTTAAGTAATCATGCAGATGTCCTTATATTTTAAAGGTAGTACTAGGTATAATAGGATTGTCAGAGTTGGAAGGGACCTCAAAGATCACCCAGTTCCAACCCCCCTGCCTGGCAGGGACACCATCCACTCAATCAGGTTACCCAGGGCCCCATCAAGGATAGCAATTTTAAAAAGCACTTGAACATAATCATGTCAACAATGATTCAAGAGCATATTCATGCATGTGCTTGACCCAAAGTAGCACAGCATGATAGGATGGGTCTGAAATATATGTTTGAAGTTGAGTATAAAATTGAGTATTGTCACAAATAAGCTACTTTCCTGAATTATATCTACTCATTTTTGCTGTGTGTTTTGTAATGATTAACAGTCTCAGAACTCTTAATATGGTTATTCTTAACTTTAAAAAAGTTATAAGAATCCCATTTGCCTTCAGAGATATTTAATATAGATTCTTTAATGTGTGAGATTCTCTCACTGGAGAAAACGACGGTCTGGGTAAACCTTCAGTCAACATTTTAAGATGTCAAACCTATGTCTTTTAAAGGCAATCCAGATAGATAACATGCAGATAAAGACTAATGTGTTTCATATGTTTACAGCCTTTACAGCAGTATAACAACTAGCTGTTTCATCTGTAATGAAAACTGGTCAAGCTTTAAATCTAAGTAATCTAAATTTATCCACGACAAAAATGTGGTAGGGTCTTTCACAGAGAGAGTTTATTTATTTGGAGTTCTTCATAGTTCCCCCAGCCCCCTAGATATGTATGAATTCATTTCACCACTTCAGAACTAGAGTTGTTGGGGTTTTTTTGTTTTGGTTTGATCTTTTTTTTATATTCTTTCAACAGTTTTTCATAAATATTCCTATCCTATAACTATAAGAGGACTGAGAGAGCAAGGCAGAACATTTCTTGTACAGGCAGTAGCAATTTAGCCCTGCTTTTATTTTGTATAAATTTTAATAGTAGAATCATTCTAGGAATAAAGTAAACAGAAAGGAAAAATAAGAAAAAAAAAAGAATAATCTAAAATTTTTTGTTAAAATACAGGAAATAAGGATAGATTATTTTCCTGAAAGCAAAACTCCATCATTCATTCAGTATATTTACAGACATTTGCAAAGAGCTATACTAATTTTATCTTGTAAAAAGGGAATGAATGTCATTGCTGAACTGATTCTGTCAATTACAGGATTGCAACAGGACTTGAGATTCACTATTTTATATAATGTGATTGTATGACATAAGTGGTTTGTTATTAAAAAAAGTTCCTTAAAAAAAATAAGTTAAAGTGAATTTAATAAGCATGCTCAGAAAAGCCAAGAATCTTTAGAGCAAGGGATTAATTCCATTTCATGCAAGGTAATAAAAGTTTTACAGTTTTTCTTTTTCTCACTGAAAATTGCATCATCAATATCAATACAAAATAGTTTTTTTCTGTTTAATTTTTACCTAGATGAACAACATGCTCAGCTACTGGAAACCAAAGAAACTTCATGGATTGCAATAAGCCCTTGTATTTTCAATATTTCCCCAGTTTATGTGAAGATAAGCTTTTATGTGAATAGACAAAATGCAAGGCCAAAAGGCTTACACATATACCCAGCAGACCAGCTGATTCTAAGCAATATTTTTCATCCCTAATTTCTCTGGCCTCATACAACCTATATACAGACAGTTTTTTAAACACCTAAATACATAAAGGATGAGATTACAAATATTTTGCTCATAATTACTAGACAATCAGCTTCATGAGTTACGGGAATGTTACAGGTGCAATTAGATATCTTTTCTTGCAATATTGCAGTTATGATATGGCCCTAACTATTCTGATTTTCATGTATTCATATTAACTTGAATGCCACATCTTAAATAGTCCAACACTGATATTCTGTATTTTAGTTTGCTTTGTGTTAAAATTTGATATATTGACTTTTGGGGCTATTTTTTCCTGTACACGATATGGCAAAAATAACAGATTATATTTATAGATTATACTTACAACTCACCTTGGAACCATTGGTTCTAAACTGCCCTTTCCCTAGAAACCATTTAATAGAAAAGAATAAAGAACTTTGAAGTTCTGGGGACTATTCCTAACTTCTCTCTTAAAGCTATATTTTTAATATATGCTATATAGCTAATGCTGCAACTCACTTTTGGACCACTAAATTATGCTGATGCTTTTGTAAAATGCAAGTAAGTTTACCTTAATATCAAAAGCTCCTGGCTGACCCACTTTGTTATAAAGCTCCAGCTGGTTCTTGACAGGCGTTACCCACAATATCACTTGATTTAGTTGCTGATCAAGTTCAACGAAATCCTTCAGCAGAATCTCTATTTCCTTTTGTTTCTCTGGAAGATCTCTGGACACCTAGAAAAAGATACCAGAAGCCTTTTTTTTTTTGGTGAAAAAAAAGGTAATGTAAACCAATTTCATAGTACATATATACACTTAAATAAAAATGATGCATTTTATCAGTTACACTGATAGGAAGAAAGGAAAGAAGGAGTTTGCCAACTAATCAAATTATTATGGTATATATCTTGCAAGTCAGTCAAAACACACTTTTTTCCTAACAAAACCAGAAAGAAAGGAAAAAATAAACGAACAAAACAAATACAACCCCCTCCAACCAACCAACAACAACAATAATCCACACAATTAACCCAAAATCCAAAAATACCAAACACACACACAAAAAAAAATCCAACAAAATCCAAACCACAAACCCTAAACCCCAGCATCAGCCTTCTCTTTTTTTTTAATAAAAACAACTTATCTCAGTATATGAAATTGTTTTAAAGGTAAATATTTAATATATAATATTTAAAAGCAACACTGAAAATATGAATTTTATCATTTGAATGCTCCCTAACTTTCTTGATCTCTTATATCTAGATTTTTATAAGAGTGTATTTTCTTACAAGGTGTTTAGAGTTGTCAGTTGAGTCCAAATATGCATGAGCAGGCACACATACTGAAGAAAAACAATGAAGAAATATACCCTCACTACTGATCAGAGCACTTGGTTCTCTCATTTCCTTTGAAAGCAGTCAGATTTTTCAACCATGCACATTCTCCTCAGCCATCAATATCAGAAATTAAGAATCAGTGAATGGCATAGTTCAAATCCAGCAGCACTGAAGTACTTGGAATAAATATAGGAACAGGCTGGAAATAAATAAGCCAACACAAAGCTTCATGCTGTCCTTCCCATATTGTTTTCTATAGGTAGAGAGGTGAGATGTCACCATACCACACAATGGGCAACATTGCAAACATATACTAGGGGAGTAACCATCTGTACTTGAAAACATAATAATTCACAATGGCAAATACAGAGCCTAGGCAGAGATAACAAAATGCCAGTTCATTATTAAAATCAGCCAAGAAATATGGCTAGTTCTCCATATCAAGAAAAAAATGGTCACTGTTTTTAAGCACATATTTTTACTAAAGCCACAGTCTTAAAAGTAGCAAAGCATGAGGGTTCTGATACACACATTAAAGTATTAATTCCCTGTAAAGCTAACAGCATTAATGGAAGCATTGCTATCACGTTGCCCAGCTACAGAAGTATTGTTGCTGTGTACTAGCTTCTAATCCCTAAGGATGGTATTTTACACAAGAATATAAAGCTAAACCCATTAGGGACATGAAAGCAGTGAAGGTTACGTAAAAGAAAAAAAGCCAACCAATCAAAAACTAAACAACCAAACCACAAAAACCAACCAAACAAAAAAAACCCCACCAAATAAACGAACCACAAGCTGAGAGAATGAGAAGACAACTGTCTCATGAGCTGTACATTTCTTTACAAATTTAGCTTGAAAATACCTATTTGTTGGTACCAAACCAGTTCCTCTCTATATAAACTCTGTATGTGATTTATTAAACCTACCTAAGTGATATTTGTAATTCAAGAAGTTGGTTTGCCATTTAGTAAATTATCCCTATTGTTCATTATAGCCATCTCATAATATCCTATTTAATAAAAATTTAACCTGAGACTCCAATTATTTTTTCTATCCTTCTAATCTTGTCAAATACAATAAAAGCTTTGCTTTTCCAGAATGGCTTCAGATATGAAAGAAAACAATTAAAAATGCATCCATTCACCCATGTGTTCATGCGCTTCTGTGTGACCTGGTCTAGGGAATCCTGCTGTGGCAGGGGGGTTGGACTAGATGGTCTTTCAAGGTCCCTTCCAACTCCTAATATTCTGTGATCCTGTGGTTCTGTGATGTGTTAACTCAATATCTATGCAGAGCTTGGCCTAATTTCACAGATTAGTTTCATCTTTCTTACAACTTTTGAATGTTAATAACCAATCTTTAGCAGGTTTAATATTAATGTAAGCAAGTTCACAGAAATACTACTGAAAGTAAATAGGTGGTCATGGGCAGATAAAAATCCAAGCTGACTTCTGAAGATCTGAAGTTTAAATCTGCTTCCAATAAACATTAATCAAGAATATGGGGTCTATCATGAGACAGAAAGGAAAATGTGTATCTTTTTGGGGGAAGTAACCAATTACATAGTAAGGTATATTTCATCCAGAAAAATAACAGCTGAAAGATTAGGTTCTGGCGACAGCCTGTGCTTCAACCGACTGTTTTCAAAAGCAATCACAGAGGAAAAGAAAGCAAAATTAATCCCATCTATAGTAAGAGTTGAATTGTGATATAAACAAATGCAGCCACCTCTTACAAGATGGCTTCTGCTCTAAAATTATAGACAAACACAGGATTATAATATTTTTAATAAAAAAATAAAAAATATAGATCAGTATGAATCAGTTCGGTATATACAGAAATTTAATGTCATCTACTTTTACCACAGAGATAAAGAAACAGTAAATAAAAGGACTTTTCTCAGGTTAGGGATATGGATAAGCATTTAACAATGCATAGCCTTGTAAAATCAAGATAATCTGTTCCATGCCACTGCATGGGAATGAGATTCTTAGATTCCAGATCTCAGGGATTTCATCTGCTCAACTGTTTTTTTAAGCTCTGGCACCAAACTGTTAAATTGGCTAATCAAATTAGAGTCTGATGAGCTGAAGGTAATTACAAGTCCACCTATCAAGCCAAGGTACTGCTGAAGTCTGTCTCTTGGGAGATAGCTTGTTTGCTGAGCTAATTCTGCAGCTCACCAGAAGCATAGTTTGGGAAAACCTCCATGGAGTAATGGACATGCATATGATGACTGAGTGTCCATATTTATACCCTTTCTGTGGCAGGGAGATGGGGCCCTTCAGAATCTTCCCTTGCAGTCTTTCAAGCTTGTTATTCACAGCTCCAGTAGTTCTACACCTGAGGCAGGATTCTGATGCTGGTGAGACCTATAGCCATCCCACTGCCCTGCTGTCTCTGGTCACTACACTCTGCAAGTTCTTTGGGTGCTCCCAAGGATGAGTGAGCAATGGCTAGTGTCCCACTCCAATTCCCTTTTCTACCTTTTTGCTTTTGGTGCCTTTCTTCCCCCTTTCTCCTTTCTTTCATTTGATGTCTCACAGTAACCATCCAGCTACTACTCAGCTTAATCCTCTTCAGTATCTTATCTCTTTCCCTTCTATTTGAGAAAGACTATAAGGTTTTATCAAAGGAGGGCTCATGTCCTTTTCTACAGGGGAAGAGCAATAGGAACTCTGGCCTTAAGGCAACACCTGCAAAAAGTAAAAACACGTGAGATGATTTCCCCTAAATCTGTCCAAGACTGAACACGGGCTTAAAAAAGGCTGACAAGGAAGCCAGTATGCAAAAAAAAAAAAAAAATTGAAGAAATGACAACTTCAGTTGGAACATTTTTCTTAGCCCTTTACATACAAATTAAATTTTTTCAACTATGCTTTCTGCCTTCTTTGGCAACAGACCAACATTGAGGACATACCTTGGTTTGCAACTGAAGGGAAAAAGAAAGGACAACAAAGGTTTGCATTATTCCTTCAAAGAAAAACTTATAATTTCAACATCAAAGGACTAGGTACTTCCAATGATATGTGTCAAGACATTAGACTCAAAGCATGTGATGCACCTAAAATTCTGTACTTTAGTTCCTGTGTTAATTAAGTTAGATAAACTGGAAGCTTAGTAACAGAATAATAGAAAAGATTTCAGCTCTAAATTGGAAAACAGTAGAAAAGCTTAATTTTACAGCTGATATTGGTCTTCACAATAATTAATTTTATCCTAATCTTAAACTGTGAGACCATTTTCCATTTATTTACATATTCTAATTTTTATTACTTTAATTAAAATATTTAAAAACTTACAAGTAAATTACCAGCACAGAAACGATAGCATCTCTCAAAACATAAGATTATTCTATGAAATTTCAATAGCTGCATATTTTCAAAGTCTAAGATCTTTATCTAAGTATTTTCATTTCTTCACCTTATGAATTCTAAAATTACTTTCATTGCTTGTTTCTCTTCCATCTGAACTTCATGTCTTGGAGGATCTTCCTTCACAAGAAGCCTAAAGGATACACTATTATGGTGTTTCCACCCCCATGCCAATCTGATTAGTTTGGTACAAAATCATCCCAGTACAGATCTTCTTGAGCATTTCACATGCTCCAGTTTTTCCACTGTGGTTTCCTACTTCAGCGTTAGCTAGTTATTTTTCAGTCTGAAATTAGACCTAAGCAGATGGAAATAATACCTGCTTTTACAATAATAAAGTTGTATAAAGTATGTTAGCTGATGTAAAAACATATTCTGTGTCCCTGTTCTGTTTAATTCCTTATGAATATCCAGAAATCTGATTCAATTAAAGTACTATCAATTAAATTAACAGTTGCAGACTTAACAGTTCAATCCTGTAAGTCAGGAATAATGCTCAAAATTAAAAAGTTGAAACTAAATAGGTAGAGACAGTAAGGAAGGAAGAATGAACAATAGGGAACAGTTTTGCATTGTAAATGAATGAACTTGATAGTTTATATTACTTGTAAGGCATTGGTTGCAGCTGCTACCTGAAAAAAGTAAGAAGGCCACTGAAATGACACAGCAGATTGGAAATATAGATGAGGAGTTGCCTCTCCTCAGAATGTCATTTGTCAAAAAAGAATATGGAGAATATTCATAACAGTGAGTGGAAAGAAATCCCAAATTCCAACATTTTAAATGCAATAGAAATCACTCCCCCTTAATATTAGCTATGGTAGCCCTTTCTCTTGCTAGCTGTTTCACTAATCTCTCAATAACAGAACAGCACTAATGAAAGCATCTTATTTTGACAAATCTGACAATGAATTCAATTTTAGCTTTCTTGATATGCATAATATGATAAAGGTTAATAAACTGAAAAGAATATCAACAAAAGTATGTTGTAGGCTATTGCTGAAGACTGTTACCAATTTCTTGAAGTTCTGGCTTGGGAAGGTCCCTCTGATATATAAAGTACTTTATGGACTTCTAATAAGGGAGATAACTAGTAGTGTCAGGTTTGAAAAAAATTCACAGTTATTTTCATACAGGAAAATGAATAATGTATAGCATTCTGTATGAATTGCTTTCCTTACTAAATGCAAAACAAACAGTGGCTTCTATTTTACTATTCCATTTCTGAAAAAAATACAAATATTAGGAAAAAAGGATACAGGAAAATAAACTGCAACTGGCCCACAGCATAACTGGATTGAAAGCTGAATTTTCTGTTGTCCAACCTAGGAGTTGTGTAGTAAAGAAATAACTAAAGTCATAAAAAAATATAAATCCAAATTTCATTCCAGACTTGAAGAAAAATCACAACTGACACTTTTATCACACTACTAAGATGATTGCCTAAACCAGCAATTCTTACAGCCACTGTTCAGAAAGTTTTATCTGTTTAAAATCACCATCCCTAGAGCCTATACAAAAGAATGATTTAAAATAGAAGGAGGAGAAGCTCATGTTTATGCATAATTTCTTCATGAAAAACAGTGTAAGAAAGAGTTTCATATAAGTTCAGTTTAGGGTACCATTTAGTTAATTAACTGAGCCATTTTCATTAAAAATCTCAACATTGATTTTAAAACAGAATCTATATAATTTCTTTAAAACTATGAATCACAGTGTCTCTGATGAAGTTGGAATAAAGACTATGTCATTAGAGGCAGATGAAAGCATGCTAGTGAAAAATATGTACAGAAGAATTTTATTTTCTACAGAGTTTGTGCTTCATGTTTCCTACCAAGCCTCTGGGAGACCTGACCTTGGCAGATGTTTTTTGCCTTTTTTTTTAAACTTCTTAACAGTGTGTTTGTAATATTCTCAAGTTTAATTTCTATTAAAAAACCTCTTTTATTCCATTGATGCAGAAGACTAAAGCAGTCCACAAATTGAATGCACCAAACAATTTTCTGCTTCATCTGACTGTCTAGCCTTTTAAAAAGCAAATAAACATATTCCCCACCCCAATGATTTGTTTTATTCTTCTTTGCATGGTAATATGGTTGTGTATATCACAGTCTTCTGAATATCTGTGTGCTTTTTTATATGTAATATTTATAACTAATTGTCATTCATTCTGCTCTCTGCTGCCTCAGTGATCCTCCTTTGTCAAGGGCACCTTTTTAGCACAAGACCCTCCACCTTAAACTTTTGCTAAATAATCTCATCCATGATTATCTTTCTTTCTTGCTCAGTTCCAGAAATTCAAAAGCAGCCACAAAGGGGTTGCTGTGTGATTCCTTCAGTGACTCTTAATGAAGGATATTCTGACAGAAGAATGATTTCTAAATAAAAGTACAATGCCCTAATTGTCCTTTCCTGGTTTATAGCAGATAATACTGTATCTATCCCTCAGGCTATGTACAGTGTGTGAGACGAGCCAACTCCAGCATGCACCCTCAGCGCTGATAGCCTGCCTAAACAGTCAGTCAAAGCTTTTTTCCATGGAAGGCAGAACCTGATGTATATGTTGGCAGGAGAGGAGAAAATGGTGCTATTCAGCACAGAGCTGGACATGCTGTTGCAGTGTCCCAGGGAAACACAGCATTACTATATAGGGTATGATAAACCCTGTCTGACATACTTAAGAGCAACCTCTTCTCATAGTTTGGTGAATCCTGGTGGTCCTATCTCCACTTTTAGTCTTTCCATCTGGCAGAGTTCTTCCTGCCTGTTACTTTGCCTCACCACCCTCTTCTGCAGCCCTCCTTTTCCTAAGATCACACACTATCCAATTGTTTTACTTTCAAAATCATGCCCAGTACTGAAAGCTCAAATTCCATGTGTAATTGGCTCACAGTGGCAACCAGTCAATAGCTAAATGAATCAATACTTTCTTCCATCCTGTTGCCTACATCTGAGAGAAGTTTCCTAGAAGCATTCACAAAACTGCCATGGAGCTTCTAAAACCTGTCATCTGCCAGAATGCCTGACAAGCAAAACAAAGCCAAAAGGCATTGCAATGAAACAAGTGACAAATATTTATACAACATGTAGTACCTCAAAATGCAAGCTGTAAACTTAGAATCATTATTGAGTTTGCTCATGGAATTCCCTATAGAAATGGGGGATAAAAAAACAACCCTCAAACCCCTTAACATTTTGTTTGGTAGACAAAACGGATAAAATTGGATCTAAGATTTTAACACAGAAAAAAAACCAGTATCAAATAGCAATTTCTGGCTATAAGCTCCATGGAGCAGTAAGTTAGATAATTAAATTATAGTTAAACTCTATTATTTCCACAGTAAATAAAAAAGGTTTTCTTGAATTGTCTTTTCACAGTGTAGATAAATTACAATGCTTTCGAATTTTATCTACTGCTGAATATTTATAGCATTTTCTAGCAACAAAGATTTTATTCTGTTAAAAATTATAGAAAAAGAAACTAGTGAGTAATCTTGACTGTCAAGTACTGAGCTGATGTGTCTGACACAAAACAACTAAAATTGAACTTGCTTTTGTTCGTTCATCAAGAATTACCTAGTTCAGCACTTCAAGAGAGGTGACAACTTTTCATTTGTAAGAAACATACAGTTAATTGAAAAGTTGAGAGTGTGGAAGATATCTTAGTTAACATTGCTCAGTGTACAATTAAGTTTAGTGTCATTAACAACAGGCTATTCTCTGGGCAAAGATGAATTTTTGACAATGTGTTTTTAAAACCGAGAAAAGTGGCCAAAAAAAAGGCAAAGTAAGAGGAAAGGAAAAGGGAAGATGAGGTTTAACTTTAAGGTTACTTCCGACTATTCTGTTTGTGGGGATTATAATTACATAGGCATGTTGAATAACATACAAGCCTATATAATTAAAGAATACACTTTGTCTTGTAAGTATTAAATAGCAAAACATTGATTTTTAGGTTCCTACAGTCTTCCTTAATACAACTCCATGAAACATCTGACATGCAATGTCAGTGTCGTCTTGGAACTGAAGTTTAAAAAAAGCCCAAACCATTGCCATTCCTTGGTGTGTGACATTGACTGTTCATTGTGTCTGAAATCTCTCTCAGATACATAGTTGTTGTAGAGTAGAATTTGTGCAAGAATTTGCCTACTAAAGTGTCTTATTTTGAATCTGGTAATTGAGCTAGATCAGTATTACCTAATGTAGCTGACAGCACAAATGTCTTGACAATTAGTATTTTTTATACTCAAAGTACTTATCATAGAATCATAGAATTATCACGATTGGAAGGGACCTTAGAGGTCATCTAGTTCAACCCCCTACAGTGAGTAGGCAATCTCCAACTAAACCAGGTTGCCAAGCACCCTGTCCAGCCTCGCCTTGAACACCTCCAGGGACGGGGCCTCAACCACCTGCCTGGGCAACCTGTTCCAATGTTCCACCACCCTCATGGTAAGGAACTTTTTCCTAATATCCAATCTAAACCTGCTCTTCCCTAATTTAAACCCATTACCCCTTGTCCTATCACTACAGGCCTTTGTAAACAGGCCCTCCCCAGCCTTTCTATATGACCCCCTCAGGTACTGGAAGGTGACTATTAGGTCCCCTCGAAGCCTTCTCTTCTCGAGACTGAACAATCCCAGCTCTCTCAGCCTATCCTCATAGGGGAGGTGTTCCAGCCCCTTGATCATTTTAGTAGCCCTCCTTTGGACCTGCTCCAGCAGGTCTATGTCCTTCCTGTGTTGAGGGCTCCAGAGCTGGACACAGTACTCCAAATGAGGTCTCACCAGAGCAGAGTACAGTGGCAGTACTTGGCATAACTTCTTAAATATACAATGAATATATTCCAGACTTATATGGCAAACAAGAATAAAAAGGATTTTTAAGATGGTTGGTAAGATAATATGATATATATTGTGTATATATATACTCCTATATCCATGATTTTACGGTCTCATTGGCAAATACAGACTTTTTACTCCACATGATTTTATTTCATAAATATTTCTAATTCTTTGCTTAAAGTGTTTTGTGTAGTGAACAGAGCAGTACTGTGGCATTATAAACACACATCTGAAGTCTTTAAGATTAATATAAAAATAGATAGATCAATCCTCATAAGAGAGATGCTACACTCTCCTAATCATCTTTGCTGCCCTCTGCTGGACTCTCTCCAGTAGTTCCTGGTTTCTCATGTACTGGGGAGCCCAGAACTGGACACAACACCCCAAATGTGGTCTCATTAAGGTAGAATAGAGATGGAGGAGAACCTCCCTCAAATGCAGTTTTGTCATTCTTGTTCTGTATGCTTCTTTTGAAAACAACTGTTTAGGCTACAAGTCTATATATAAGGTTGTTTAGACATTATTATTATAAGTGTCTTTAAGAACAAAGATGAAAATTTAAAAACTGAAACCAAATTATGATTCATATATTACAACTTAAAGAAAGTTTTTAAATTAAACTACTTACCTTATTACTTCCCTTCCCCAACGTTGTTCTTGGAAAATATTAGCTAATCAATTTAATTCCAATATAATGGAATCCAGATTTTAGTTGATCAAGTAAATAACAGAACAATGTTGCTTTTGTATTGGGTTTGAGTGGCAAGGAGGCTGCAGGGGTGGTTTCTGTGAGAAGCTACTAGAAGGCTACCTGCTTTGTGCAATAAAGCAAATAGAAGCCTCCTCTGAGACAACCCCATCCCTGGCCAAGGCTGAGCCCATCAGCAGCGATGGTGGTGCCTCTAGGATAACAGATCTAAGGGGGAAAAACTCTGCAAAACTGTAACTGTAGAGAGGAGTGAGAATATGTGAGTGAAACAACGCTGCAGGCACCAAGGACAGCAAAGGAGGGGGAGGAGTTGCTCCAGGCACCAAAGCACCCTGTCCCCTGAAAGCTGTGGAGGTCCACAGTGCAGCAGATATCCACCCACAGCCTGGAGGAAAGAGTCCAGCGCAGAGCCACAAAGATGGTGAAGGGGCTGGAACATCTTCCTTATGAGGAAAGGCTGAAGGAGCTGGGTTTCTTTAGCTTGGAGAAAAGGAGGCTAGGGAATCCTGCTGCAGCAGGGGGGTTGGACTAGATGATCTTTCAAGGTTCCTTCCAACTCCTAATATTCTATGATTCTGTGATGTCAGAGCAGGTGGATGTGCCCAAAGCAGGCTGTGAACTCATGAGAAACCCATGCTCAAGCAGGCTCCTGACAGGACCTGTGACCCCGTAGAGAGAGAAGCCTGTACAGGGGCAGGTTTGCTGACAGGACTTGTGACCCCATGGGGGACCCACACAGGAATATAGTTTGCTCCTGAAGGACTACACTCCATGTGAAAGGGACCCACATTGGAGCAATTGGTGAAGAGTGACAGGACAAGAGGCAATGGCTGTAAGCTGAAGCATAGGAGATTCCGTGTGAATACACGTAGGAATTTTTTAACAGTGAGGGTGACAGAGCACTGGAACAGACTGCCCAGAGAGGCTGGGGAGTCTCCTTCTCTGGAGATATTCAAAACCCGTCTGGACGTGCTTCGGTGTGACCTGGTCTAGGGAATCCTGCTGCGGCAGGGGGGTTGGACTAGATGATCTTTCGAGGCCCCTTCCAACTCCTAATATTCTGTGATTCTGTGATTCTGTGAATTGCAGCCCATGGGAAGGACTCACATTTGAGAAGTTCATGGAGTACCGTCTCCCATGGAAGACACTCCACTCTGAAACAGGGGAAGAGTGTGAGGAATCCTCCTGAGGAGGAAGGAGCAGCAGAGACAACATATGGTGAACTGACCACAATCCCTATTGCCCATCCCCCTGTGCTGCTGGGGGAAAAAAGGGAGAGAAAATCAGTTGTGAAGTTGTGCCTGGGAAGAAGGGAGGGGTGGCAGGAAAATGTGTTTAGTTTTATTTCTCATTACCTTTCTCTGATTTGATTGGTAATGAACTAAGTTAATTTTCCCCGAGCCAAGTTGGTTTTGCCCATGACAGTAATTAGTGAATGATCTCTCTCTGTCCTTATCTCAACCCATGAGTCTTTCATTATACTTTCTCTCTCCTGTCCAGCTGAAGAGGACTGACAGGGTGGCTTTGGTAGACACCTGGTGTCCAGCCAGGGCAAACTCATCACATCTATTTAATGTTCCACACCACAAATGAAACAAATTTGCCTTTGAAAATGCAGGTATTTTCTACTTCTTCACCTTCAGGGAAAAAAGGTCAGGAAGTAAAATAAACAATATTTAGTCCCCTTCAGGATGGCTTCCTTAATTCTCCCCCATTCTCTCCTTGTAAATGTTCAACTTCTGTATTGGTTTAAGGAGTTGAGTGGTTTTTGTATTTGAATAACAAGCTGGAAGAAGGAATACATTAAAACCTTAGAGATCTCCATGCACAGAAGTAGACCTTTCAAATCTTAGCTCACCTTGTGCTTAGGAGCAGAAGCTCTTCTATCATCTTGTGGAGAATACTACTGACTCCAAAGCACTTTTGATTGTTCTCTCAGAAATTCTAAGATTCAGTGGTAAATAAAACTTATGTTCTCCCAGACAGAAACAATACTTAGGCAGGCAATTATTGAGAATAAGTTTCTGTTCCCCAGGAAACTAGAACAGAAAGCATCTCCTTGAGCGTACATGTGCAGCAGGAGTCTTTAGTTGTCTTTGCAACAGGATGCCCACCCCATAAGGACTATTAAATAAGATACAAATATGGAATGGGAAGACTGAGTGCAACACCATTCAAGTCTGTCCTACATGAGTTACTGATTAAAAACTCAAAGTTCTGTTATTTAGTAAGGTTATTGTTTAATTAAACAACCTTCCCTGTTACATAGTGACAAAAAAGACCCAGTAGAAATTATAGAGGTATGGAGATATACATATATCATATACTATCCTATTATGAGTAAAAATATTTCAACACATCCTCATTTATAATCCACATATCCACATTATTTTCTAATTAGACTGAAAATAATGGTCAGCACCATGTAGCTGACTTTTAAATTAAACTTTAGAGTAACAAAATCTCCATAAAAATAATTAGTTTAAGACATTATTTAACAGCACTAGAAAGCTGAAGGCATATAGATTTTAATACAATTTGGCATAAAATAAATCTTTAAAAGGACATCAGCATTGTTTTACTTCTGTGGTGTGTTGTGACATCTTAATTCTTGCATGCTTAAAATGGCTGGAAAACAGTCATTTATCTTTACACTGCTAGTAAATTTGCCCTTTTAAATCTTAATTAATGCTAGCTGCTAGCAACACTCAACTAAAAGGGAATGAAACCTAAATATTCTTGTTTCTTAGAGCTTGTGACATTCTCATATTTGTCCAATCTACAAATACTTCAAACATATACATCCAACTTGATTCTGCTATATGTGAAGCCATTTGTCAGTATGGCTGACAACGTGAATGTAGACTACACTTAATTAGCAATCTATGACAAACTGTCATAGGTAATTTAGCATAGTATGACACTATTACATTTAAGGGAATCAGGTCACTTATTAATTGAAAGCAAATTCAGGAGAAGATCAACTTTTTGATCCCTAAAATGCTGTGCATACTATTCTAATTTTAAGCTGAGAGCACAGCAATCAAATTATAGTATTCATTTCCCAAGATCTTTTCTACTCTATCCCACAAATAACACAGTAGCAATTTTAGTAGTTTCAGCTGTGAACTCAAACTAAGTTACATTGACATGCTGGAAATTTGATGTCATCACAGGTGATCTCTGAATAACTACTACACACTGCAAGTTACAACACATGAACTATAAACTTGTAATGACTTTGTCTTTCTGCACTTTCTAGATTCATCTGTTTTTCTCTACACTTGATCAACCAAGGTAACACAACCCTATACTTTCTCTGGTGGTACAGAAAATGTTCACAAATTATAGACATGTCACTCCACTCCCATTTTTTTTTGGTCCATACAGCACAACAAATTGTTTGCTGTGGCAGTAAACAGTGAAAGTCTCTTCAGTGTCTAGCAATTAGTTCTGATACTAGCAAACAAATTAAAAGGCAGCAAAACAAAACATCTCCATCAGGCAGTTTTAATAACCTTCGTAACACATACAGTAGATGTTGTGAAGACTAAGGTGGATAAATGAGGAGAATGCTGATTTTGGCATCCAGCTTACTTTCAGATAATCTGGCTCATCCCTCTTGGCTGACACCAGACCACGAATAATATTAAAGAGTAATAAACTCCTTCCAGCCAACCTCTGATTCCTTGGTTCACTGGTTTCAGACCTAATCTATCAATCTATTTACTGCACAGTAAAAGGTAAGAAACCCATTACAGATCTGTTATATGCCCTGGCAGGTGGTATATGACAAGAACTGAATTCATCACAAACTCTAGTGCCTAGTACCCCCTTTGTATGTTTTGAAGCACTAGGTGGTTAGCTTACGTGGCTATCACAGCAGATGATACTTCGAGCTTTGAAGAAAATAATGAATTCTTGATGTGAAGGCACAAAAATTGTTCCAAAACACTTCATTTTTCATACCATTAAGACTTAGCAAACATAGTGTTATTTTCATTTTGACAAGCAATACTGGCTTTGGATAGGGTGCAATCAGTAAAACCAGGCTGGAATATAAAAGCTGTGCTTTCAAATGTGGATTTGAATCTTAATTCTCTGCATAAATTATGTCTGAGATAGCAGCCTATTAGAATTACTATTCAATAAAGTTGTCCAAAGAAGTGCCATTTTAAAATTATTACTATCCCAAAGAAGAAAACCTCTTCATATACCTATTTTCAAGGTCATCAGCATGTGATATAAACACCTAAAAGCAAAGACAATGCTGAAGCAAAAGAAAAAAGCTTCTTTCATGTGACTGCAATTCCTTTCATACTCAATTTTTTTTCCTGGCTTATTTCCATTGCTGTAGGGCAACAGTTTCTCTGACTGTAGACAAGGTTTGAACATGACTTATTTCAAATATGCCATCTTGAAGGTTAAGACTCACAGGTGTTGTCCCACATTCCCCTGCTTGGCAGATCAAAGCAAAACAAAAATTTGTCATAACCTTAGGAGATATTTGGCCACATTCTCAGCTGGTGTAAATTGTCAGAGCTTCTCTGAATTAACTAGAATTACTCTAGGTTGTGGAGTCTTCTTCTATGGAGATATTCAAAACCCATGGACGTGCTTCTGTGTGACCTGGTCTAGGGAATCCTGCTGTGGCAGGGGGATTGGACTAGGTGATCTTTCGAGGTCCCTTCCAACTCCTAATATTCTGTGATTCTGTGTGATTCTGTGTAATGTATGCCAGATAAAAGCCTACCTGATATTATTTATGTAACTGTTGTGTATGTTTCATATTTTGAAAATAACTTCATTCTCCAATAGAAGATAATCAGAAATTGTAGTTTGTTACATGCTGATTTCTATCAGAGACACCAGAAACCAAACGAAACAGCTAGAAACAGAGGATTAGAGCATAAGGCACACTCTGAGAAGGGGATGGAGAGACAGAAAAGCCCCAGAGAAATCTCTGTGATGATTTTTGTCCACTGTGCTTTGAGTAACACAAAAAATATATCCTGATCAAAACAACTGACTACAGAACCATCCTCAGGTGACCTAGAGAAGTTAACCTGATACAGAAGTGCCAGAGCTGTGAACTTTGGTTCACAGTAAAAATCTTTGGGGGTTTCAATGCTTACAGATCTATAACTGAAGGAAGACAATACATGTCCCACTGCCAGGCTTTCAGAGTTTATTTCCATTATTTCAAATTTTACTACAGACTCTACTGTCAGAGGAGAAACAAAAAAAATATTAAATGAGACTTCGTACACAAATTGTGAGCAAAAAAAATATGCAAACAAAAAAAATATTTTTTCCTATCAGTTTCACTGAAAAAATCCAATTACAGAAACTTAAAATAAGCTTATACTTTTTGCTTTGTTTGTTGGGGTTTTTTTGTTTGTGTGGTTTTGTTTTGCATCTGTCAAAACCATATGGGAAATAATAAAGCCTTCAGAAAACACATATGGATTTGAGTCTTGTCATTTTCAAATTCAATTTCTGTCCATTGAAAAAAAATATATATACACTGCATTTTTTCATATTTTCTTTTGATTCAGCTACCAGGAGCTAGTGAGAAAGAACTTGTCAGATTTATCCACCTCCATAAGTGGATAACTGAAATCAAAATCAAGTGGTTAAGTAATAATCTTAAATGGAAGTTCAGTTTTCTGGTTTCATTCTCTTTCAGAACTAAATGGAAGTTTTGAAGTGGTAAATTCCAAGCCTTGCCAGAAACATTGCTTAGGTCTGGATGAAAAGCTACTCTTTAGAGAGTCATTCTCTTCACAAGTTCATCCCATAGAACTAACCACTTTCAACAGCTCTCATAGTTGCTCTGACTGTGACAATCTGGAATATTTTTGCATCAGCAAGCAGGAACTGAAAATGCAAAGCTTTAACATATATGACTAATCACTAAAGCTTACATTCAGAATCATATTACAGATTTTATTAAAATGTATTATGTAATTTCTTAGTAAAAGGAAGGGGTTTTTTTCCCCTGAAAACTAATATTGTCCTCTTAATACTACAGCTCAGATATTCAAATCATGGTGCCTAAATTCAGCTATGTATATGCTTACTTCAGCTAGTAAATAACATTATTTTGATCCTGAAGTGTTCTGAAATCTTCTATACATATCGATTTCAGAAAACCATTTGTAGAAAGAGATACTTCTGTCCAAGCACCTAAATAATGATTTATGTATCCAGCTTGGAGTTTGTGATTGTGATCAATACTTATTATTCACTTCTGCCTGAGCCATTAGCTAATATTCTGAACCCTGACAGACTGCTGCTGTTAGGAAGAAACTGATGAGAGTCCCACATCAAATAAGTTCCTGATTATTTACCAGGTCTGTGCTTGAAATTCAACTGTGTTCACAGAAATGGTAATAAAAATCCCCAGGATGTAGTATTCTTGACCAGGAACTGTAGAACTCTAGCTGTTCTTTTCAGAAGGGAACACAGAAGAAGATTTTTTCCTTCTCACCCTTTCCCCCATCCCACTCTGAGCTAAACACAACAAATCCCTCTTCCTTTCTTTCCCTGGTATCCTGGTAACTTTAATGAATAGATACACCACAGGTTAATTTTCCAGATTCTCATTTTATCATCATTCTCAACAGAAGTCCTTTAGTTGAGTCTACATTTACCTTTTCTGACCAGACTAATCTATACATTTGTGGTTCTCTGAACAACACTTTCTACCATTTCTGCTACATGAGAAGCAGAAGTTAAATGAGAGCACTTTAATTATCTGCCTCTCTTTACCAGATTTGCTATTCATTGTCACCAATTTTCAGCACAAAAATATGCTATTTCAACAATAAAGTAAAACAAAAGCTTCCCTTAGTTCTGTCCGTGAGTATGGAGGCCCCAGAAAGCAAAATGAATTATACTTTGCTATACAGAAACTACAACTCAAAGCTCAAGACTGGAATAAGTTTGGTGGAACATGAAACAGTGTCCATAAAGACAATCAGCCACCTGCCTCACAGAGCTGAGTCATAAAAGCTGTAATACTTGTTGGACCCTCAAAACAACCAAGCTACAAAAGTTATACTTTAGATTCCACACATAAGCAGTAGACCTGCAATTTAGGGAGTATATTTGGATACAACAGAATCACAGAATCACAGAATCATTACGGTTGGAAAGGACCCTCAAGATCATCCAGTCGAACCAATAGCCCTACACTACTCTTATACCTAAATCATCCCCTGAAGAAACACATCAATCCTCTTCTTAAAAACCTCCAGGGATGGTGACCCCACCACCTCCCTGGGCAGCCTATTCCAATATCTCACCACTCTTTCAGTAGAGAAGTTCTTTCTAACATCTAATCTAAACCTACCCTGGCACAACTTCAGCCCATTCCCTCTAGTCCTCTCACTAGGCACAAGGGAATGTGCTCCCTAGAATGACCTTTCAAGAAGCTGAAGAGAGCGATAAGGTCTCCCCTCAGCCTCCTCTTCTCCAGGCTAAACAACCCCAGCTCCCTAAGACTCTCCTCATAAGGCCTGTTCTCCAGACCCCTGATAAGCTTAGTTGCCCTTCTCTGCACCCTCTCCAGTACCTCAATGTCCTTCCTATACTGCGCTGCCCAAAACTGCACACAGTACTCGAGGTGTGGCCTCACCAGAGCCGAGTACAGTGCCAAAATCACCTCCCTGATCCTGCTGGTCACACTATTCCTGATACAAGCCAGGATGCCATTGGCCTTCTTAGCCACCTGGACACACTGCTGACTCATGTTCAGCCAGCTGTTAATCAACACCCCCAGGTCCTCTCTGCTTGGCAGATCTTCAGCCACTGCTCCCCAAGCCTGTAGCGCTGTCAGGGGTTGTTATGACTAAAATGCAGGACTCTACATTTACCCTTAT